>CM061914.1:94597767-94629765 GCA_031002005.1 Vandiemenella viatica
TGCATGCACTGTTTGCAACGTGCACTGTTGTACAAGAATCAAGAAAAATGTTTGGCAAATGCAATTAGTTCCCTTACACAATATCTATGAATGACAGGCCAGTAGGAATTCCACTTCAATCAGGTTTTCCTTTTGGCCTCAAATCGATTTATTTTTTAAATGAAACTTTTGTGGGCATTGTAGAGAGAAGTTTGTTAGAATTATGCATTACAAAACATGTGTTAATTGCACATGAACTGCAACATTTTGCACATGCACACTTAACTTTCAGCTCATGCACACTTAACTTTCTGCTTATGCACAATTTAACTTTCCACTTATGCACACTTTCTGCACATGCTCAATTAACATAGTGCACATGAGCACGTAATGATACTTTGATACAAGCAGCTGTAGTATAATATAAATGTATTCACTTTTGTGGCAACACATCTACAATGTCTGTCGCATATAAATTAAATGCGAGCAAGAGATCTTTATAATTAAATAAATATAATTTGTAGTTTTTTGTTATGTACTTTTACAGTTTATTCATCTCATTTATTTGCTTAACAATTCTCTGAACACCAATAACGATCGCGCCTGTCCCTATATTCCGAAGATTTTCAGGTTCGCCTTTCTACTCAAGATCTCTCAATTCAACTTCACGCTGCTGCCAAATCAATCTTTTTTTTTTTTTTTTTTTTGGTTGTTTTCTCTACTCAACAATTCTCACCTCACTTCACTTCTTTTTTCCAAAGATCATATCCTTTTAAAGCCTCTCTGGACAAACAATATTTATTAACCGTTGTATTCTTTTCTTTTTTTTCTTTTATATATAAATCATTTTAACTTTTAATTTACCACTATGTCACATGTCGTCCGCTGTCATTTAAGCTCATTTTAAACAGTGAGTATTAGCTACATCATTTTGAGGTAGTTCACGTAACGCATTATGTTATCTATGCATGTATGTGCAGGTGTAAATATTTTGTTTATTAATAGCTTTGTGTTTATTAGTTATATTCGTTCTGTGTAGAGGATTTTATTGTCTTCTCTGATCGCTGTTACAGTAAGAAAAGAAATATGGAATCATGTTTATACAATACAGCGAATGTATTAATGTGCATGTGATAAAAGCTTTCATTTTCATGCAGAAATATCAGCATTCATCTTTAAAGCAGAGCGAATTAATTATTTTAGTTTATAAAAATATTTTAGTTTGATCAAGAAATCTGAATTCAACCCATTATTCTTGATAGGCTTGGAAGCTTATTGGCGAAAATTGATTGTGAGAACAGTTATCAGAAAAATTTGTCCTAGGTGTTCTCCAATATAAAAGTTCTAAATATGGGCTAAGGTTCGATTCAATACTCTATAATCTAGTGAAGTGTGCTTTAACTTTTTTTAGTAATTTTCAGCAAAGTTCCTGTTTACTGTACGAAAATCAATAAAGATAGTATCATTCATCCACTTTAGTGCAGAAACATCAAAAACATTAAAAAAATGCACAGGGATTTTTGAATGGTAGTAATCTTACTCTGATAATAAGCCAGACTCAATTTTTGTTTTATATCATACCCTATAATGTGTTACAGTTGATGCTGAACACAGTATTGTTCATTCCAATGATAATTTGGCTCCAATGTATGTGATGAATATGCAGATATTTGAACAGGATCGTATTGGTGATAGATATGTTTGTGAACCCACTGTTTGTTTTAAGTGTTTCCAAATCTATAGAATCCTCTATGAATAACAAGGAAAATTCATGAATATTCTCTCTTTAATTTTGATAAGTTTGTGACATTTTGACTGCCCAAAATGTAAGTTAGGATTTTTTATTTCTGAAAAACATTTTTCTGGAATTAAAGTTTAAAGATATTAATTTTTCTGTGAAGAATCAAAAAGCTATTTTACAGTGGATTAAAATATAAGTCTTAAGTAATTTCATTTATCTGTAAAAATCATTTACGGGGGTGGAATGTGTGTATGCTTTGTGTCCCTTTAAGGTCATTAGAGGCAGTAAAAGACTGGGAACAAGAAATGGGAAGGAATTTGGCTTGGAAAGATTTGGAAAAACCATGGAACACTCAAATCTGGATGGCTGGACAAGGATTCAAACCCACATCCTCCTGCGTGAGGCGAAGGGTGGAAACATATCTCCATATTTGGGATGTCAAGTGAAAATTATTTTGGTTGATATATATATATAAAAATATATATCTCCAGTTTAGCAGTCAGATTATTCATTTATTGGTGGTGAGACTCAACATCTCTTTTTCAAAATTCCCACCTCAACATTATTGGTACAAAACGAAAAATTGCTAAATAATATATGCTGCTCATCACTGCAGATAGAACACTTTAGCATATTGCATTTCTGAAAACCAGTATTTAAAAGTAACTACGTTTTTTCCCAGTCTCTTGATAGGTTTGGTCTAATCCTCCATCTTATTGAATCTTGAGCTAACCTCTTCATCTCATTAAACCCCTGGTGTTACATATTTGTCAGACACACTTCCAGATTTATCATTCTGCCCTCTTCAGTTCTATTAATTCAAGAATTATGTTGAAATCTATTAAAATCTAAGCCTCAAAATATTTTGTTTTCTCTGTGGAAATCCCTATTTTGGGAGTGAAATAGTCTCCAAAATATAGGGGTGCCAATTGAAAATTTCATTATTTTGTGTGTCAAGAAACAGTTTCAATTAAATATACTGGAAAATAGTTATTATATGAAGGAATAATATTCCAAACCTCCCTAATGAGAGTATTCAATTTTCAGGCCTATGACCCATCCTGCAATTTCTAAACTGAACATTAAATAACCGTTTGTTGATTTATATTATGTTTTATATTTTTTTTAGCAATATGGTTGAGAAAAAGTGATTTTTATTTCTTCAATTCAGTGGATTATTTCACTCTCTAAAAAGTTTTATTGCAAAAAAGATTTTTGTCTTAAATTTTAAACTATTGTAGTTTTATCTATCCCAGAATTATTTTAATCAGAAACGCCTTAATATTTGGTCTTCACCTGTTATAAATGTTATGCAATATGTTTGACAGAAGTTAATAATTTATATTGGTAGTTACAGTATCTGGTCTGTGGCATTAGTATGTTGATCTGATTTTTGATGTAGTTATCCCTAATTTTTTATTTTTCATAGAAATTTCAAAATCCCTTAAAAACTTGTTTTTACACTGAAGTGTAACATAATTTTTTTCAGCTAATGTTTATAATTTTTAAGCAAGAATTTTTAAGACAACAGAGATGATTCATCATCTTAAAATTGAATAACTGGATTGAAATAATTGTCGTTGTTATCCTTCCTCTTGAAAAATATTTTGCAATTTCTTTTACCAAAATAAATTTTACCAAATTTTGATTTTTCACAGAAAAATCAATACTTCTAAACTTTTATTCCCCAAAAATGTTTTTCAAATGTGAACAAACACAGTTTTCAGTTTGCACTCTGAATTTTGGGAAGGCTATTTCCTGTAGTTTTAAATTTTTGTCTCATATAATAATGTGATTATTTCCGTTTTGCATTCATGTGTGGTAATTTTTTTCCTCACTGTTCTCTTAGTGCATAGATAACATGTGCTGCTCCAAATCTTTATATTACTTTATATGGTAGAAAATCATGTATTTTGTTTCTTTTAACATCTATAGTGTCAAAATTTGTGGCTAGTAATTGTTTCTTTTTGTTAAGGTCTGATGACCAAGATAATGATCCTGGAAAAGTTAAAGGTGAGCAGTGTTTTTATATATTATCTTAAAGATGGAAATGTATAACAACAAAAAAACAAAAAAAATCAAAAAGGCTTTTGTACTTAAACAGCATGAATTTTTAATTTATTGTTACTTTGCAAAAGTTTAAAAAAATCTATTCATATATTTCTAAGTATCAAATGCCTAATTAATCAAATTCCATTTTCTGTGGAAAGAAAGGATACAATAAACCATCACTCACCAAAGTTGAAAGTAGGAGGGTAACAGTGACTAAACAATCCACAAACACAGATTACAATCTAGCAATTTGGCAGTCCTGCAAATCCCACAAAAAATTAAGCCGATCCACAATTCGTATAATCGAGTGAAAATGTGTTTCAATCTGCATGACCTTTAAGTCATCCTTCATGATTCCTAAGTAAATAGATTCACTTTTACATTTTTATAAAAAAAAATCTACTATTTGTTTTTGTTGTAGCTGTACTATTATAAATCTGTTAGCAAGATGCGTGTGTCTCATTATTTGAACAGGAACCACTCAAGAATTACCACAGTAATTTGGGTGGTGTTTTCAATTTTTTTAGATAACAGTCATAATTAAAATCTACGGAAATAGCTAATGACTTACTTGTACCGAGGTATGGAGGAAATAATTAAATACATTTCTTGACATAAAATTATGAGATATGGATCACGCCGTAATTGAGATGTTCACTCCTTGCACAAAAAACTGAAAAAAATATCACACAACTTAAGGGGGTAGGTACAGTTACCAGGTTTCATAAAAAAAAATAATTTTTTCTTTCAATTCACAAAAATAGTTTTTACTTTTGACTTCATGTTGGTGAAAAATTTACTTAAATATCTTGGACAGTGTGGGAATTATATATGATTAAGCAAAGTCCTGCACGGTTGACAACCACTTAAATCTTACTGAACTTGAAGGTATTCCAAATCTTTAACCTTAAATATCTCAAAACAGCAATTCATCAATTGATTTTAAAGATAACTTTTTTCCACATGCATAGATCTTTTTCAAATTTGCAGGGCATGTTTTACATACTAATTGCTACAGTCCCTGCCATTACTGTTTATCCAGCTTATCACAAATTGAAAATATGCATATATATTTAAACAAAAAGAATCAAAAATAATAATTTCTTGAAATTATTTTATTAACAACAAATATAAAGTTAAATGTGTTAAATTATTGGTATAACTAATTTCCTAGATAATAGTTGATAAGATAAATAAAGATTTCTGCTAAATTTCAAATATTATGCTTTCTATTATTAGAGACCTTAATGACGACATATTTTTAACTGCCATTTTTGATGGTAGATTAACATATTGTTAAATTATATTTTTATTTTAAAAATCAATTTTTATATACAACTATGACAGTTCTAAGGAGCTACAAAATTTGAACCCTCAAATTTAAATAGATTTTGAGAAAATGAAATTTCAGTTTCTACAAATATTTTTGTGTGTTAGCTGTACCTACCCCCTTAATTCTGTTTAATATTTTGGCTTCGAATATTTAGTTTTTCAGTTTTCTTGAATATTGTACATAAACGGAATACCTGAATCGGACGTAATAAGGATTACTATTACCAGTGTTTAATTTACTGAAAAAAATGATGCATTTGACCAAAGATGAATATCTTTGGATTGTATATATTTGTATTTGGTTATAATTTCCCAGTTTTATCAATTTTTATAAATATAATTATACAGAATTCGTTACTCAAACCACTAAATAATATTTTAATTGTTCAATAAGAGTAACAGAAGTGTAATATTTGCGGTAAGTATTTTTGTGCTTAGTATCGACAGTAAAATACTGGGTCGCTGAAATTTGTTTTGTGAATAGCAATAGACAATTCAAAAGTAGTGAATAATATTTTGTGATATATAGTTATCAAGATATCTGAAGTAAAAAATCAGTTATATGTGCCCTTAGTGACCATTTTAAGCTATTCTAGGCCGCATTTCAACCTAACAACAATCACTAGAAAGAAAAAAAAGAATAAACTTTACATTCTGATAAAGTCAATGTATTATTGCGCGTGTTTTAGTGCTCTTGCAGTACAAACTGAAGGGGTAGTTTGAATCTTGAAATAGACAGTGTTATCATTACCAAAAATTTATATACCGATACATTTCATGTGTTTAGGTGTAACTGCATCATTTAATTTTGAAGCGGAATTATCAGTATGGATTGTGATTAGGTTGAAATGCAGCCTGGACCAGAATATAGGCATGAAGAATTCAATTATTGTTAGCAACTAATAAGCTGCTTTAATGTCAGTAATGACTTGTAGTCCTGGAAACAAAACAAACTTTGTGCATGTCCAGGCTGTATTTACGTGTAGCTTTGAAAACATTTTTTTTTTTTTTTTCTGGCCCAGGCCACATTTCAACCTAACCACTACGATGAAGTAAGATTCCTCAATATGTGGATAGGTGCTTAGAAGTTATTAAGCAAGAAATACATGTCACTACCATGGCATAAGAATGTACACATATAGTATTACAAAAATTTGACAGCAAATTCAGATTCCTTGTAGCAAATGCTATCGTTAACGACAGAGAGATTTTTAGAAATGACCGTCTATTGTGCTGCCAACACTACCACAGATGGTAATGTTTGTGATGTCTTATGTGAAAGGCACATTTCTTTTGCCTTAATATGCACTTTTTATATCCAGGAAAGTATGTTCCAATTTTTTTTTTCAAAAAAGTCAACTGTTTCTCGATATGTCCTTATTGGACCACTACCGATAATGTTTCACGTAGCTTCAATTTCATATTTTTAAGATATTATATTGGGTTAAAATATAATTATAACATAAAAAACTTTCGAACCTTAATATGAAATTAAAATGTAGGGTAATAACTAAAGGAAAGGAAAATATTTAAATTTATATTTTTTTCTTCTACAAGTTAATTTTTGGGAAGAGTATTTCTATACACGCTAAGAAACGCATGTGTGGAGCAGTGGGTAAATTCTAGTGGATTACTATAATTTTAGTTTGATCATCCAATTGCAGAATTAGCTCCCAGATCGTGCACACACAAAAATGATAAGTTTGGTATTCTTTCTCAGGAGGAAGTAGAAATAATAAAAAATGGTTAAAACTATTGACAACTATTTCAAATAAAGAAAAATCTATGGAATAAATGGTTTCTAGAATGGTTTACAAAAATGTTTTTACCAAAAATTATTTTTGTACATCATTAGATTTGAGATATTTGTTTTCAAAAAGTGAATTTCAATTTGATAACTCTGCTAATATTATAAGGTTTATATGGTCACAGAGTTTTTCAACTACTGTAGAAGTTAACAGATTGTTCATGTTGAATAGCCCAAGAAACAGTGTCAAATATTTTCATTGAGTTCTAAAAAGTCGTCAATGTTTTTGTTCAACACAAAGAAACACATTTTAATCTTGGTTAGCTTAGAATAAATAATTCATGAACTGCAGAGTTTTGGATCAGTTTGGTCAAAGAACAACTGACAAGCTTTGGTCTTGATCTAGAAACCGATGTTATAGGCATAAGATCTGATGTAACAAGCCTCATGGTAAAAGTTAGCAAACATCTGCCTTGGTTCCAATTGCACTTTTCGTGCAGCATACAATTAGCTGTTGTTAACATTTTATCAAAAAAAAAAAAAACAAAGCTCTGTTGAAAGAGAAGTCAAAGCATAGAAACAACTTTGATTGACTAGGACGTAGATGTAAAAGATCTGGACGGGACTATCGAAGCACAAAGCGTGACTAAAACACTGGATCATCCACCTACTGAAGTGATTCCCAGGTATAATGGTTTTTAAAAGGTGGGAAAGTATTTAAGCTTTTTAAAAAGTCATTTATTTTTATGATATTTTCAATCAAACCAATGTGTGAGGAGGCAGAAAGGGCTTCCTCAGCTGCTGGCTGTACATGTAATTCTTTGCAAATGAAGTTATAAGTTGACTGCTTAGTAGATAGAAAGAATGTTTTTCAAACTGTTATTTACTGTAAGGTAAGTGATCTAAAACTGAATACTACTATATTTGATTATATACTTAATAACTAGAATTAGATTTAAAACAAAAGTGTGAAAGCACTTTGTGTAGTTAAGAAATGCTAGAAATTTATAAATTAAGGTATTGATTATTGATCCAATATTTGAGCTCCCCCCCCCCACACAACACTACCATCTGCACCAGTCACGCCATTCACCAGACGGCCATCTCCTTGCACACTTCTGACTCAGCCTGGTGTCTCACTTCTGCACAAATAAGGCTGTACACCAAAATATTGCGCATTTCTTGTGTTTGATTGTTTTTTTTTTTTTTCTGTGTTCTTCATTCCCAGCCGCCTTCATCTGTGGAAAGTGTTGGGTCATGTTTCTGTATCCCTCCTTAGTTTTACATATACATATATTAAACATTTGGATAGGAGAAAAACCACTGCTTACCATAGAAGAGGATTCCTGCGGCATCGATACACGAAAAGAAACACGTACACATATAGAGAATAAAATTTTCGAGCCTATCGCTCTTCTTCAGTAGTAGTGGGATGGCTATAAATATATATTCTTCTTTTCCACTTTTTCCCCACATCCTCCAGCTCTTCCCACAGAACCATTGCTCACCAGAGCTCATCTTGGAGTAGGTAATAGATTACTTAAAAAAAACTCTTTTGTTTTTGTATGTTTAAGTTTTATATATGTTTATGTTTTTCTGGTTGACTTGTTCCTACGATATGCTTCACAACTTTGGGGTTTACACCCTTCAACTCCAATTCATACTTTCCGCTATAAACCTCTGGCCACTCGCCTGTGACTTTGGTTAGCTACCAGCCTCCATCAGGTAGCTACCACATTCTATTGTTGAAGAAGGGATATGAACCCAAAAATTACAACACACTATGTGTGTACATAGTTTTCCACATTTCAACGCCACAGCTATCTACAACTCTGATAAGTGGTGGTTATTCTACTACCCAAATGTTGTAACACCTAATATATATATATATGAGTCATGTAGGAAACTTCGGCGTGTGCACACCTCTCTAACCACATGACTCATTCTCTTTAACATGAAGAAGGTTTAAGACCGAAATATTGTGTATTTTTGTGTTCATGATATATGTTCTTCTCCCGTCACTGCCTTTAACTTTGGTGAGTGATGAGGCATTTTCCTTTTCCTTGTAATTATATGATTTAAAGCCATTTCCTTTGTTTAGTTTCTAATATATATATGATGTGAAACTTCATAACCTTTAGTAATTCATTTAGATCTGAGCTGTGCTTCAGATGCTGATAAAAACGAACCTATGGAGCTGGATGTATCTAGTGTTACCCAAGATGTTGAATGTGATGTTACTGAAGATTCAAGTTCAACAAGAACCTCCTCAGAATCTGCTTTTGACCATAGGAGAAGCGAATTTCAAAGTGCTAGCAGTAAAAAGAGTTTTTCACAAAGTAATGAACGAAATTCCACCAAAAGACCAAGTGAAGGCTATAAACAGTCAGGTAAAACAAGTTTGAGAATGTACTGTAATAATTGTTTTTTAATATCTTACTTTTTTTTTCTAATACATTATTACAGTAACTATCTGAATTATGTGGGATAATTGTAAGTAATGTTTAGTAGTGATACTCAGTAGCCAAATGGTAACTTTAATTTTTCCTGAAATAAAAAGAGGTAGGAATTTATGAATGGGACTAATATGCTTTAGTTTAGTATTGCACTTGATGACTTTTTTTTCAATTTCTGTGGTTTTTGGCTAAGAGTATTATTAAGTTACAAAACCCAACTTGCAAGTAGTACCTCATTTGATAGGAGTAATGGCACTGATATAAAAAAAAAAAGTGAATAACATCTACAGATCTTATGAGTTTTTAAATTACAGAAATGTATAGAACTTTAAATACAAACAAACACTCTAAAAACATATAAAAGTATTTAAAATTATTACATGTTTGAATTCTTAACCATGAAGGCCATGGCATGTTTATTAAGTGAGCCACTTGTAATAATTACATGTCACAACACATTTATTTGCTCATAGCTGAACAAATACTGACACATCTAAACATGTGCTGGAATTGTGCACTAATAATATCACATTCTTTTTTACATAATATTGTTGGCTCTGGCACAGATGTTTAACCATCCTATTAAACTACAATCACATTATAAATAGGATTACGTACACTACACTACTTTGGTAAGAACAGCTGTGTGTACTTCTTCTTCGAGCTTACCGCATAGTGGCCCTTGCAGACAAGACTTGCAATAGACATCTTTAGACATTATGAGCACCAAGGCAGATTATTGGCATGACATCTATAGACATCATCAGCAATGAAAGGGTTAATATACCACTAACTTAGCAATCAGCAAATCAGACAGGCAACCTGTTTTTGGTTTCTGTCTCTGCTTGAACAACATTCCATTTATAATGCAAGCCATCTTGTGCTAAAGTCACAGTACTTCTCCCAGTCAATTATCATGTTATAATTTTATCACTGGATTGAATGTTCTAATCTTCTGAGTATTGCAGTGTTCGATATACACTATTAAATTTTCACCATTTCCTTCATAGTCTTGTAGGTTTCTCTGCTCATTTATTACCATGTGCAACACAGAATTAACTAATATTACTTCATCATACTGCATCAGTCGTAATCATCTACCTTCCAAAGACACCATATTCTTTCTCTCTTGCCATCATATGTTCCCTATGCTTCATGCAGTAGTGTAAAGGCCAATTTGATTGAAAGCGCAATCAGGCATGTATGACTGATTGCTGTCAGGAAGCCAATAGAGCAGTCAATGGTCGAGGGCAGAAAGAGTTTCTTTTACTTACTTCTGGGTGACTATCACTACTGCAGATCGTCTATCTACTTGACCAGGTCTGTACTATTTTCTCTTGATTATTGAAGAATCAATTGTTACTACTCAGTTATTGTTATTAGAAATAGTTAACTGGATAACTGGGTTCTGTATTGAAATGAAAGAAGCCAATACAGATTCTTGTTTATTCCAGTCACTGTCAACATCATCTGAAGCAAGGATCCAACTGGCTGGAAATCAGTCCAAAAATAAAATAAGTGTCGTGCTGGCCGTGTCACTAGTTTGACTGGCAGTAAGTCTTTGGCTGGCATCAATATGAGGTGTCGTCAATGCTCACATCATCATTTCCTAGAGTTCTGTCCTGTTCTATGTTCCCACGGATGACTCCTTTTTATGCCCACTTTTAAACCAGCGGGTAACTCTTCAACTTCGCATGATGAATACCTTGCCCCACTTTCAGTTGACTTCTGCAATTTCGATGGCTATCACCCATAAGTTCGATTGATGTTCAGGAAACAATTTCACGTGGTGGCTAGCGTCTACATGTGTCACACCGTCCATACACGTGACCATTGCATACCATTATGCTAGCTAGCATGTGATGCTCCTGTCAGTTGTCTTCACACTGATGGTTCACTGCTTCAATGCACTATGCTATTAATTATTATAATTTTTCCTAAAATGGCCCCTTACACCAGCCAGTGGCAACCGCAGAGGGCCTACATAATGCTCAATTTTTCCAAAATTAAACTTTGATCACTCTTTGGAAAATCATTACAAACCTGGTTAATATTATAAAAATAAATAGTACCAACAAAAATGTCAACCTCTTCTTCACATGGTAGCACCCTGTTTGCACAGACGAGGCTCTGACAACAAAGATTCCTGGTATAAGGAGTCACCCGTTGCTTGCCAATGGCCTCCGAAACGAGGGCGGAAGAGCAGGGAGTGCCCTTGGGGTTGGAAACAGCTCCTAAAGGTGGATGAATCAGAAATGATCAATGCCATGGGGATACAGAAGGCAACACGAACCACACTGCATTAAAGACACAAAGGGTATCCGAGGACATGTAATCCTCTCAAATTACATATATCATGATGGATTTTCCAGGGAAAAATATTCTGGAGGTAAAATAGTCCCTCAGTTGGATCTCCGGTTGGGGGTCTGCTCAGGGAGGAGTCATCAGAATGGATGGAAAACATTCTACGATTTGGAGTGTGGAATGGTTAGAAGTCTGAATAGGGCAGGTAGGTTAGAAAACTTAAAAAAGGGAGACTGAACAACTTAAGTTAGATATTGTTGGGACTAGTGAGATTAAATGGAAGGACGCACAGGATTTCTGGTCTGTGGAACACAGGATAATTAGCACACAAGCTGTCAATGGAGTCACTGGTGTAGGATTTGTAATGAATAAGAGAGTATGGAAACAGGTGAGATATTATGAAGAGTTTAGTGACAGGATTATTTTTATTAGGTTAGAAACCTAGCATGCCCCAACTATGTTAGTACAAGTGTACATGCCATTACAGGAAGATGTCAAAGAAATAGAAAAAATATACACCAAAATATATGCTGAAATTTAAGAATTAATCCAATATGTGAAGCGGGAGGAAAATCTAATAATCATGGGTGATTGTAATGCGATAGTGGGAGAAGGAAACTAGGGGATACTGTAGGAAGTTTTGGTCTAGGAGAAATAAATGAGCAAGGAAGCAGGGTGTTAGAATTTTGTGAAATATACAAGCTAGTTGAGGCAAACACACTGTTGAAGAACCATGCAAGAAGGATATACACCTGTAAACGTCCTGGGGATACAGACAGATATGAGCTAGATTATATCATAGTCAAACAGAGATTCAGGAATCAAGTTCTAGACTGTATAGCATACCCAGGAGCAGACATAGACTCTGACCATAATTTGAGAGTAATGAAATGCAGGCTGATATTCAAGCGAATAAGGAAGCAGCGTAAGCAGAACAGACTGGAAGTGAATAAACTGAAACAATCTAGTACGAGAGAAAAATGGAACGCATTAAAGACCAAAATAATGAAAGCTGGTAAAGAAACATTAGGTTTTAGGGAATAAGCTACCTGGAAACCTTGGCTCATAAAAGAAATTTTGGAACTGAAGGATCAGAGGAGAAGGTACAAAAATGCTCAGAATGAAGTAGGAAGAGAGCACTACAGGCAATTTAGAAATCAAATAAACAGGAAATGCAAAAAAGCAAAAGAAAAATGTGAAGATGTAGAAATGGAAATTGTTGTAGATAAAGTAGGTGTTGCACATAGGAAGATCAAACAGAATTTTGAAGAAAAGAGGTATGAACATTTAAGCTGCTGATGGGAAACCTCTTTTAAGCTCAGACGATAGGGCTAACCGATGGAGGGAATACGTTGAGAAACTCTATGATGGGGACGACTTGAACAATAGCGTAATGGAAGGCAATGTCAATATTTATGACTTAGGAGATCCTGTTTTGAGGACAGAATTTAATAGATCTCTGATCAAATAAGTCAGCTGGAATTGATGTGATCCCTGCAGAACTTCTTAAATCGCTAGGAGAAGAAGGAATCGGAAGATAATTCAAGCTGATATCAAAAAGTTATGAAATGGGAGATATTCCAAATTATTTTAATAAAAATATCATCTTCACACTTCTGAAGAAAGCACAAGCTGACAAATGTGAGAATTATTATACCATTAGTTTAAAATCACATGCTTCAAAATTACTGACCAGAATTATATACAGAAGAATGAAAAGGGTAGTAGAAGACGTAGTAGGTGAAGATCAGTTTGTGTTTATTAAAATCGAGGTATAAACGAAGCAATTCTGGCTTTAAGATTAATACTTAAAGGGCGGATCAAGAAAAACAAAGATACTTATATGGCGTTTGTTGACTTAGAAAAAGCTTTTGACAATGTTAGGTGGACAAGATGTTCAAAATTGTGAGGAAGTCAGGTCTAAAGTATCGAGGTAGAAGTATACTATAAACTATATAAGAATCAAGTGGCTATAATAAAAGTAGAGAATCACGAGAGACAAGCTTCAGTTAAAAAGGGTATGAGACAAGGTTGTAGTCTATCCCCGTTAATGTTCAACATGTATGTAGAGGAAGCAATAAAGAAAGTAAAAGTGGCATAAGTGTTCAGGGAGAAAAAACCAGTATGATACGATTTGCTGATGACATTGTCTTGTTAGCAGAAAGAGCTGAGGATATTGAGAAATTATTGAATGGCATGAATAAAATACTGAAGCAAGATTTTTGACTGATGTCAAAGACTTGCTGTTAGCTGGGGTGGGCATACAACAGTGCTTTGAGCTTTAACCGTGGTTGTGGTTCTTTTCCTTGGTCGCCATTCGCTTGTTAAATATTAAAATAGGATACCAAAAGAGATAAAGGTATGTTCATAAAATAAAACAGTAGACTTCCTGATAAATTCAAAATGATGTATTGTGCAAAAGTTCTTTCATACATACTCAGTACCAGCATAATAGAAAAGCAACAGACTTCTTTCCAAAAATAAAATGATTGCAGGTTAATACATTTAAACACAACGTAAGCAGCTTCCAATGAAACCCATATTGATCAAAAGTTCAAAATCATTGAAAGCGCGACATCACTTCAACCCGGTGTTGATATTAGTTGTCTGTGGAGGAGTACTCTACATGTCGATACTGCAACAATCACTCCGCTCCAGCCCAGCACATGGCACGACTTACACCCCCGCCTACACTGCTCACTACAAAATCTGCTGAAACAATGCCCAACGCCTCAGGTAGGCCACTCTCTTAAATAGGATGGCCATTTTTTGTGACCGCTCTCTGTCTTACCCTGGCTACTGTCTCTCTCACTGACATTGATTACAAAGGCTTTACCTTATAATTTCTATGATTTGCTTGAAATTTTTATATGATGTGGTTCCCAATTTAAGTGTCAAATTTGGTACTTACGAAAATTTTATAAGTGCTTAGTTTCATAGTATGTTGATGCTTTGTTTTTGGATTGAGCGTCACTACCCCACCATTTGCAGGCCTTAAGATTTCAATCTTCCAATCCAATTTTTGGCCAACATGTTTAATTTAATTGCAATGGAGCACAGGCTCCGGTGGCAATTTCCCTACACACCCATCTTCCCCCTATCCTGCACCTACCTACATTTGCCCTCTACAAATTTTATCTTTAAATTCTTTCAAAGTTTTTGGTAAATTATTCATCATTTCTCTTGGTAACTCATTCCAATCCCTGACACCCTTACCTAAAAAAGAGAATCTACCCACACCCTTGTGCCTGAAATCGAGTGCCAGCTTGTGGTCATGGTCATCTTTTCCCTTCCATGTACCACCCCTCATACCCATTGCAATATCTTTCCATGCCTCATCGCCAGTATATGCCCTGTACACTCCCATGACCCTCCTCATACCCCTCCTGTCTTGCAATGAATCCCATTCCAGCTCCTTTATCATATCCGTCACTGATTGCATTCTGCAATAATTTCCAGAAACAAATCTAGCAGCCCTTTTTTGCACCCTCTCCAACTCCTGTATTTGATACGTAAAATGAGGGTCCCATACTACACTACCATATTTGAGCAATGGTCTGACCAAAGTTTTGTAACCCAATTCCTTGACTTCTCTCGTACATCCCCTCATCACTCTCTCCAACAAGTGCAGAACTTTGAAACCTTTTCCTACCACCTGTCCTATGTGTCCTGCCCAGTTAAGTTTGTTATCGAAAGTAATTCCAAGATATTTACATTTCAAGTCTTCAGCAAGCAATTCTTTCCCCACCTTATATTCATAATTAACCTTTTGTTTTTTATTTGTGTATCTAATAAGCTGACTCTTCTTTGCATTTATCTTCATTCCATGTTTACCAACCCAAATAGATATCCTGTCCAAATCACCCTGCATCTGTTTACAATCCTCTATCGTTTTGATTCTTTTATACAGCATTATGTCATCTGCAAACAACCTAATTTCAGATAGTAAACAATCAACACAATTATTCATTAGAATAATGAATAGCAATGGTCCCAATAGGCTACCCTGTGACACACCCATTACTTTAATGATTCTTGGCTTTCTGGGTGGCGCCACGTCATGTTTCTTGAAACCGACGTTTCGACCCTCATTCTGGGATCTTCTTCCAGGGCTGATTGCTTTTTCTTTGTTTTGTGTTGCTGTTGCCCTCCTCCCTTCAACTTTGGTGAGTGTTGGGTGTATTTTCCCTTTCTTTTCCATCTAAATATTGCCTCGCGGCATTTCTTTCCTTTCATTAATTCCTTATTTTCATATTTAAAATATTCCCTACTACCCTATTGTCTCTTAAATCTATTATATTTTCTTCTTACTAACCTCCTTAACCTCCCTATTATAGTACATAGGTTCTCTCCTCTTTATTTCTGTTTTTGAATAAATTTCTCTTCCTCCTATCTTATTATCTTCTTGAACTGTTCCCACCTTGCTCTACTGTACTTGTGCCATCATTCCATTTGTTGCAACTTTCCCTAAAAATCTCTTCAAGTTAGAAATCTGTGCATTATTACAATTGTACCTACTTCCTCTTTCAATTTTTCCTACTGGTTTACTGAATCCTCTAGTATCCATCAGAACTGCTTCATGATCACTTATTGCATCAGTTACTTGACACCACACAAGGTTATCATCCAGTTTATTTGGAAGATATCCAACCTCTTCCCCCCTCCCCACCCCCTAGAGATCTGCTCTACAACTTGTGTAAACCGCCCTCCCATATTAAGGTATTTGGAAATCTCTGTTCCCCTGTGTTGTTAAACTTATTTACTACCCAGTTAACACTTGGTAAATTTAAATCCCCACCAATAAAGACCATTCTATTCTCACCTCTGAAATCTGAGTTAGAATTTAATTTCTCCCCAAGAGCCTCATCTTCATGACATTATTCCATTATGATAAGCAGCCAACATCCTGATTTTATTCTTTTTATTACCCCAGAAATCTACCCGAAGTAACTCATGCTCATGGTCTATGAACACCAATGAACTGTTATAGGTTTTGCAAACCAGTATGAAAACCCCTCCTCCCATTGCGCCTCTATCTCTGTAGTAAACTATGTAACCATTGGGAAATACTTCAGTGTCTAGTATTTCTTCTTTTAACCAAGACTCTACACCTATAATTACTTGTGGTTCGTGTATCTCTATTAAGTTTGCAGATTCTATTCCCTTAATCCTTATACTTCTATAGTTCACCCGTAACACTCTTATTACTGGCTTTTAGATATTTTCAGCATTAACCTCCTCCTTTTTTTTATATTAATTTTTTAAATTGGGATGGAGCTAACACTCCAGTGTTTACTCCCCTAGTCATCTAATTACCCATTTTGATTTGATTTTTTAACATTATCTTTTATAATTGGAGTGTTAAATTCCCTCCCCCCCCCCCATTTACTTTTCAAATCTGCAAATTTTAATTTTAAGCTTCTTAAACATTTTTGGTAAACTGGTAATTTTTCCGATCCCTTACACCCTTACCAACAAAAGAAAATTTTCCCACTCCATTATGCATAAAATCGAACACCAGCTTTTGGTCATAGTCGTCTTTCCCCTTCCATGCACTATTCCTAATTCTTTGACTAATATCCCTCCAAGCAACATCACCAACATATGCCCTGTACATTCCCAGTACTCTCTTAACCTTTCTCCTTTCCTCCAATGAATCTCAATCCAGCTCCTTTATCATATCAGTTACTGACTGGGTTCTGTGATAATTTTCACAGACAAATGTAACTGCTCTTCTTTGCACACCCTCCAAATCCTGTATTTGATAACCAAAATGTGAGTCCCAAACTACACCACCATATTCAACCAATGGTCTGACCAAAGTTTTGTAACCCAGTTCCCTAACTTCTCTGGCGTAAAGGATTGGCCATGGTTATTGTGGTTGATTACTTTGTGGGTGTTTTATGATGTTATTTAATTGAGCAATTATCAAGTGGGTAGATTATTTCCTGTCAAGAATTATATTTAACTCGTCAGTCTGATACCAGGCGAGTTTAAGTGAAGCAGATTCGCCACTGTGTTAATTAGTAATCAATGAAGGCTAACATTACTCTTAGCAAATAGATAAAATATGTAGTTCTTGGAGATATTACTCACATCATATACAGTACCTGGGTGACCGATCTTCGCTCGGCATCTTTCGATTTCTATTTAATATCCAAGATTTCGAGTAAAGTTTGATTAAAGTAAAAGGCTTGAAGACTTCCTAGGCGTTTTGAGGTGCACAGTTAACCAAAGAGAAACTTCACTAACATCATTAGGCTTACTGGTACCTGAACCTTCTACGTAATGAGGTTAGAGCCGTTTTCGAGAAACCAATTTTTTTTTTTTTTTTTTTTTTTGGAATCGTGTTAAAAACTTGAATAGCAAAACGTTATCTACATATGAAATTTCATCCAAATCGTTAGATCCATTTGCGAGACCACCTCATAAATTGCTTTCAAAGAAAAATGCTATTATTACGTTAAACAGAAATCTTAATGCCAGTCAGGGATTGATTAACGCTGCGAGATTTGTGTTAATTCAGGGCATTCTACGAAAACCCTTGAAGATGGATTCTTATGTACCTCGACGAGAAAAATTTAAAGTACAAAATATTTTTAAATTTATATATCTCGCTTAGTTCTCGAGATATCATATCGCAAAATTGACGTGGTTGGTTGAAATGCGACCTGGACCAGAAGATAAATTTCGTCACAGCCAAGTTTGATGATGAATTCGTATGAAACTCGTCGAGAAAAATCGAAAATAAAGGATTTATTTTTCTGATACCTCAAGTGAAGAGGTTAGGATTAGATCCGACCTGGACCAGAAAAAGAATCCACCAAAATCACTATGTCGATACGGTGGAAATGTACTTTTAATGTTTTATTTTGTTCCAAATGGTTGTTGTTAGGTTGAAATACAGCATGGACCAGAAGAAACGTCGCCAAAAGCACAAGGAACTATACCTATAACTGATTTTTGACATGCTATATCTCGTAAACCAAGCGAGATATCAAGAACATTTATTCTTTATTTTCGATATGTTTCGTCGCGTTCTATAAGAATTCATAATCAGATTGTGACGTCACGGTAACGATAGAACATCATCAGTGCTAAATCAATTCACTCCGCTAAAACTATGCTCATACCTCGCGTGGTAGTATTTAATGACAAACTAACAACCACTTTTTACGGTCAAAAAGTAAACGGTGATTAGTTTATAACTGGTACCGGTAATATTATTTTCAAAGAAGTTTATCACCTCTGACAAAACCAATCATAAATTTTTAATTATCTTCCTTTTTAAATGTTTTACAATTAAACTTGCAATGTTACTATTTCCACGCCTCAGCCAGTATACAAGAACTGTTCGTTTAAATATTCTTTGAAATCAGAGAGAATCTATTTGTAGGCTTTCTGGTACCTGAATTGTCTACAAGATGGCGCTAGTGCCGTTTTCGAGATATCAAGTGAAAAAATTGTTTGTATTTTGCAAACTCGCTTTTTTGTACGGAAGACAACTATTTAGGTAATCTTAAAAGTCAAACCATTATCTAAATATCAAATTTCATCCAAATCGTCATAGCCGTTTCCGAGATCCGAAATATATATATATACAAGAATTGCTCGTTTAAAGATATAAGATTATACCTGAAACAACTTGGTAACTTACTCTAACGACTGATAAATGATTTTGGAAAACCAGCAGAATGGATTGAGCGAGAGTATTGATTCATTAAGCGACAAGATTACATACGTCCGCATTTCCGACTAAGTTATGATGGGAGGAATAACACATACAATAGGCCCGCCGGGTTACCAACACATTATTGGACAATAATTCAACTAAGTCTTCTTCAGATGTGAAATACTTATTTAACTGTAGCGTTTATTGTAAGCAATGATAACTATGAAAACTGTCAACAACCAATTAGAACCCAATGCAAACATTATGAAGTAGTTATACAAGAGACTCAAAGTTGTAAGTTGAACTATGGATTTAGGAATGCATAATAATTCTGGAACTTTAAGACAGACGAACTATAGTACAGAATGAAATTCTAATACTACAAAAAGACTAGAACACACTAAGGTCTAACTGCCATGTGGCAGCAGACCGACTCACAAATCCTTACCCTGCTACATCGTGTCAGTCTGTTCCTCAACTGGGTTGCAGAGAGCGAGGCAAGATGGCGTCTCCCTTTAAATACTATCAAGTTACTGATGCTTGCTAGGCCATTGCTCTGTGACACGTGTATGGAATTCACGACTCAGCGCCTGATGGCGCATCGGCTGTGGGCTTAAACTGCTGGAGCGACTCTCTCGAATGTTCACGAATCAATCTTACAACATTTATACCCACACCCATAATAATATTTGGACCTTTACACTGGTACATCCTCTGATCACCCTCTCCAGTAAATGAAAGATTTTGTAATTTTGTCCTACCACCTATCAAATGTGCTCTCTCCAGTTGAGCTTGTTATCAAATGTTATGCCAAGATATTTATATTTCAGCCTTCAACAACCAATTCTGACCTAACCCTAATTATAATTAACATTAAGTTTTTATTTGTGCACCTAATAAGCTGATTCTTTCTTTGCCTTTATCTTCATTTTATGCTGACCTTCCCATTTAGATATTCTATTAATTAACATTTAGTTTTTTATTTGTGTACCTAATAAGCTGATTTTTCTTGGCTTTTATCTTCATTTTATTTTGATCTACCCATTTAGATATTCTATCCAGGTCTCCTGCAGTTGTTCACAGTCTTCACCTGTTTCGATTCTATTGTACACCATTATACCATCTGCAAACAACCTAAATTGTAAGTGTAACCCATCAACACAACCTTCATTAGCATAATGAACAGCAACGGTCCCAATACACTACCCTGTGGCATTCCCACATTTACTTCTATCTCTTTTGATAATGTATTTCCTACTCTAACACTTTTTTTCCTGGAATTTAAGAATTCCTCTATCCAGCAAGTAACTTTTTCATCCAATCCAACAGATTGTAGTTTACTTAAAACCATTTTATGGCTTACTTTGTCAAATGCCTTAGAAAGATGTAGTGACCCACTATCAACTTGGCCTCCCTTGTCCAATTCATATGAAATATCTTGCATATACCCTCCATCTGAGATTCACATGAATATCCTTGCCTAAAGCCATGTAGACGTACTGCAAACAAGTTTCTTTCCTCACAGGCATTTCTGATATACTTGCATCTCAATCTCTCCAGCATTTTGTCTATCACTGATGTCAAACTAATTGGGCTATAATTTTCAACCCTATTTGTAACCCCTATCACTCTTTTCCAATCCCCTGGTAAGCAGCAAGACTCTTGATTTGTTTTAAATAGAATTTCAAGGTAAGGTACAATATTGTATCCCACAATCTTTAATACATTCCCAGTCAATTACTATTTTTAAGTTTGAATCTGAAACACCCCCCCCCCCAAAACTATGTAATCAGGTTGTGAGCATTATATTTATCATTCTTGCTTATGGTAAAACTTTTTGATTTGTCTTGTCATAACTGTTTCTTTATCTGTATGAAACAGCAAAATTTTTAGTTTGCACCCAATTTCAGAGACCATTTCACCTCCTAAATTTCTTTTTCTATTGATACATGTAGACATGACAACCTTAGATTTTAGTCTACTATAACATATCTCAAAATTATTGAAATGACTCATAGGGATCATATCTTGTTGGTATTCTCCCCACCACATTTACTCAGAGATCATTCATGTGGCAAGCCTCAGTGTGTACAAATTCAATCCCCTTGCAATATATCTTGATCTTTCACATGAGTAAGGTTTGTTACTGAAATAATGTAATATGCATTGATTTTTTTGTTTTCGTCACTACTTTCTTGGCTCATCTTTGACAAATGTTGCATTTACTTCCCTATCCTTCCTTAAATGCCAAGTTTCGTATGATACAAATGCACTCATGACAATGTTCATACATGCATGATACTGGCTAGTGAAAATACACATTTTCTTTAGTTGTAATGGGTTTTTATTTGTAGAAACTGTAGTTGGCATAATTTTTAACTTGAAATGATTATACTCACTTTAGTACAGACCCATAAGGTGAATTCTTTAGCTTTGTCACATTAGTTTTATGTAAGGGAATGAATTAAAAGGTTTTCTTAGAGTTATCACATTAGTTTTATGCGAGGAAGTATTGACCAACATGCACATTCTGGACAAACTAAACATAATTTTGTACTATTTTTTAATATAACTTCAAAATGTGTAGTAATTTTATGTTTATAATGACTTTCAGCTGATGGGCAAACACAAATCCTTATCACTTTGTGTCCTGCTGGAGTTCTCATTCCAAACCAAGCATGGTGGGTGAGCAGTAACACTCTGGCCTTGCATTCGGTATAGGATGTGGGTTCAAATCTGTCTGGCCATTCAGATTTGGGTTTTCCATGGTTTCCCCAAATATTTCCAGGTTAATACAAGAATAGTTCCTTACAATTACCAAGACCAAATTCATTCTCATTCCTTGCCTTCAGGCTGCTCGTGCCTCTAATGACCTCAAAGTAAACAAGTTGTAAAGCCAGAAGTAAAAAAGTCCTCATTCTAAAACTATAAAGGTTTAGTTGTAAAAAATATTCCTGGAATATGGTAAATTGGTAGATTATATTTAATACCAATTACAAAAATGTTAAATATTGTCTCTCTCATTGTAAAGCATGTACACTAGAGTCCCGCTAATCTGAACTAATTGGGACCGGGTCTTGTTCAGATTAGCCAGAATTACAGTGACCAGTTTCTAGAATGAAGTATACCAAGCATATAAGTAGGTTCACCATGGTAACAATTGGGAACAAGTGGCAGAATGTGACAAAGGAGAGCTGCCACACATTGACGCGGCAGAAGCCCTCGATCTCGCGCTACGCTATTTGGAGCAAGAGGCCACTGCTACACCTGCTGATTTAATGTTTATGAGACGATGGCGCAACTTTGCATCATATAACAGACTGTCTTCATTATGCCAAAAAACAATGAGCTTTTGTCTTCTAAAAAGCAGGAATAGAATGGGCACTTGTAAGCATTATAACTATTATCGAAAGTTTGACAGTTTTTCTTTCTTGTTATCCACTGTTTAAAATTAATATTTCCTTGCTAATTTTTGTAATGTGTGTGTACTGTACTGTGTAAATTAAAATTGTGTGTATGTAAAGCAGTTAACCCCACAATTATATACAGTATGAACTATTTTCATGAACTATGTTTAAATTCTTTTACCATTTTTCATACTTATACTAATTTTTTGCCATGTTCCGATTAACCGTACATTCGGATTAGCAGGACTCTGGTGTACTTAACAGAATTAGATTTTTGACACTCAACTCATTAATAATTTATGCTTGTCCTAATTATTATCAAAATTATTACATTACAGGTCATGGTACTAGGCCAAAACATGAAGCTTTTATTCCCTATAATGAACAGCGAGGACAAATGAGACAGGGGAAAAGAGATTCACATGGCAAGCCACAAATAGGTGTCAGGTGTAGTGAATATGATAAACCAGGAACTCATCATGATACTAAAAGAAATTATGGATCCCAGTATGAAAATTCTGCCAGAAAACAAAGTTTTTCAGACAGTGATCGTTATAGAAGATGGCCTCAGAAAAATGATGCACAGGCAAAATGTGTTATTACAGAGGTTCAGGGCGATCTATTTACAGCCGCAGAAGATAGTTCACTGGCACATTGTGTTGCTGAGGATATGCGGATGGGCCGCGGAATTGCTGTGACTTTTAGGTAAATGCAAGTCTGCTATTTATAAAGCTGAAATTAATATTGTCTCCATAATTTTTGCTTCAGGATATCCATAAATGTATTGCAATGTTGATTACTAAATGATAGCATAATTTAGTTACATAAATTTTTTATTTTGTTAATTTAGTTACATGAATTTTTTATTTTGTCAGAGAGGTTGCAATGACTAACAGAACATTCCAGTCTGACCATATCCATGTACATCTCATTTTGTTGACATAAGATGACTGTTACATTCTCAAGTCCTAAGTGCCACAGTAGGGACATGTGAATTTAGTTTAAGATGTTTCATAATGCATAAGCAGTTACATTTTTCCCAAGCCATAGCTTAACTGTAATAATGTTGAAAATAACAAGTATAATTGTGTAAATGGAAATTTTCTCGGCATGTCAATGCAATATAGTATTTGCGGGTTTTCAACCTGGTGATGTCATAAAAAGTCAATTTTTTCATGATATTTTCTGTCATCTTCATGTGATAGTTGCTGTTTGAGGAATCCAGAAGAACAATGTCAGTTGTAAGATGATGAAGATTATCCACATATCATTATCAACTTTCGCGTGTGTCTATTTGATATGAGTTAAATAGTCTTTGGAGCAAAGAACCAGTTGTTTAAAACTCTCTGGTACAAAGGAGACAATGCAGTAGAATATTGCTGGAGTTGAGAAATAAGAAAAGGCTTATACCTTCGGGATTTTAAAAGAATGGTAAAAATTTTTGAGCCAGATGGAAATAGAAGATTATTTGTTATAAATGGAATTGATACATTTAATTAAATAAAACAGTGCAGGTTCTATGCGATTAATAATATTATCTGGTGCTGAATATGAATCATGAAAAAAGGTAAGCAAACACTAAGTACTAAAGGATTACACAGCCAGTTGGCAGACAGGCTTATATAATATTTTGCTGTCACCACCATCATACATGAGCCAGCCACTGGGAATCATGGCTAGATGTGTGGGCCACTCTGTCAATCTGCAATGCTCTGCTCCATTACTACTGCCAGCCTTGAACTTGCTGTGTTCCTGTGTGAGGATTGAAAGCACCAGTTTCCATTGATCTCTCAGAGTTCTGTATTTCGTTTAATGGTGTTGTTTTAAGTATTGTTTTGACAGCTTCTAATATGACAGATTCCAAAAAATAAGGAGTTTGGGTCAACACGTTCACATTATCAAAGCACGTTTTATGACTACTACCAATGACATGTTCTGTGACTGTAGATTTATCTAGTTGCATTTATGTTCAGTGCAATGGGTCTCAATGGTACAGATGATGGTCTGCCCATTGCAGATTTTTTTTATATCCACAGGGTATGCTATAAACCCCCGGTATTCTTAAATCGGGTTATCTTTCACAAAATAAAGCCAGTCCCAAATTTTTGCAGTTAGTAAGAAGATGCACTTGGTCTCATATTGAGCCAGTATCCTACCTATCTTTGCGTAAAATTCTCCTGCATATAGAGCCAAAGCTTACGTTGACTCTCCTGACTCTGTTGTTTTCTCGTCTTCATCTGAAGTTCCTCTCTGTTTGATGTCTTGAGTAGCTGTTCTGCCTGTAAGTTGGTAATGGAGTTTCATCATCAAGATTTCTGCATTGTAAATTTCCCTTGCCATGTGCACCAAAGTAGATAACACGGTACTCTTTTGAGTCAGATGACGGAAGCTGCTGGAATTCAAGTAGGTCAGTAAGTGTTGGCTTGTGGTATGCACTATATAGTAAGGTCCCCCCCCCCCCTTACATAAGAGTGGCAGGGAAAGATTCTGTGAACAGATTGTGGTGTCATCTGTTGTGGTCATTTTGTTGTGCATGAGAGACTACAAGGAAATAGCACTAGAAGGCACAACACTAAAACCAAGGTATTTTTACCAATACATAGATGATACATTCATAGTGTGGCCCCAGAATAGAGGGATATTAAATGAATAACTGGAACACCTTACTGGGATTACCTAAAGATTCGTTTCACTATGGATGTAAGAGGTAAATGGTTACTATCGGAATGTTGGACCTTTGTTTTTAAAGTGAATGGCTTGGCATAATCTATGATAATTTCTGTGATGTATAATACTCCTTCAGGTGAACGAACTTAAGGCTCATATACACAAGCAATAAAATTGTGACACTTTGTCAGGGTCGAAGTCAATAGTGGGGTTGGTATCGGCTTCTTCACCTGAACCAGTCGTCTTCCAAAATATTCTAAGTCAAAAAAAGTTCTGTTACCGTGTTGAAATATTTATGCTAACTGTTAAAATTGACCACAGTTTTAACCTACTGCAAGAAAGGTACTATTGTAGAAATGAAAGTCACAAGTTGAATCACTGGATTATATTCTCAAAATTTTTCACGTAAATAATACAGGTTCACAGTTAGCAAGGCAATCGGATATTAATCATTCACCAAAAATCACAGGTTGAGAATCAGAGCAAAAACCGCACTAAACCCCCAAAACTGAGTTGAAAATTAAAGTCACATTGCCAAAACTATTCGTCTGAATGTTAACGATGTCGAATTTCCAACATGGCTGCCGTTAAGCGTGCCTGTCCCTTGTAGACCCGCTTCCTGCCTAACGCCAGACCGCGCTGGCCGAGCCTAGCACAAGACGTGTTCACGCCTGCAAGTTTGAACCGAGACTGAAGAACCAAGCTCGACCACATGCTCACTCTAGAGCCTATATAGCCGTGCATCACGTGATACCGTACCACCGCTGTGCGCATGCACTCTGCTAAACATTCCCTTATGTTTAATTTAATAACTTCCTTATTAATGTTTAATTTAAACGCGGGAAACGGGAAAGTTATGTGAGTTTATGGTTACGGTGTTTTATGTCAGAATATAGCTTTAATTGTGTCTCTCCGAAGATTACCAAATATGGTCACGGTTACTATGCTTCTGAAGGTCTTACGTCACCACCAGGTTTTCAGAACTTTTTTAAATCGGCTTTAATTACAAACATGAAATTATGCTCAAATTATTGGCCCCATTTTTAGCCTCACAAAAATGTAAACTTTATTTAAATCGGTTATCTGGTTATTGAGTTATTGCAAAAACAATGATTTCTAACAATCCGACATAATTATTATTTTATGTTTTTAGGTATAACTCTGAAGATATATGGATTAGTAAGCCGGAAAAATTACCAATGTGTAGCCTGAATTAAGCTGCTTATTTTGAATGTTATTACATCTCTGTAGCTATTATATTATGGACACAATAAAATCGTTTGTTTATTCCACGTGGATTTGATGTCGAGTGAATTTAGAAAAACTATAACATCGGTTCTATGGCTTTAAATGGCATGAAATTAATATGTACGAAACTAGAAGAATGGATCTTTACGGCAAACTACTTTTTAATCCCGAATCTAAGTAGGCTTTTAAATGAAAAAATGTTAAAGCTGAGTGATCTATTTTACGTGTTCAGATCGTATTTAAAAATACTTAAACGGTTGGAAACTACAAGATTTAGATTAATTTAATTCTCTTTAGGACTGTTTTAATTTATTATTTACTTTATATTGGATGACAGTGTTTAAAATCAGTGAAAAAGCATATTTTATGTACGGTGCCTCTGGCAAGTTACTACGAAATTGGATTAACAAACAGAAGGTCAGTAAAATGTCTTTAAATGGTTTTAGAAAATTAATTATGTGTGTTTACTATCATTTACATGTTCTTAGCGCTTTTGAAATGGTTTAATTTTATCGGAATTAATTCTGAAAGTCTCGAAAATTTAGTCGATTTACCGGCTTCCTGTTCTTACTAATATTTCATATTTTATGGATTGAAACTACTTGAAATCTATTAAAACTAAAGGATACAATTATTTACTGCTTGTTTATCTACTTTTTAAATCCTGAAATTACTTAAAAGACCTAAAATTGTTTATGTAAACTGTTTAGGAAAATGAGTGATCAAATTTCTTCATAATTACTTCTTGTGAGTATTAAATGCTTGAAAACTATCAGAAACCTGTTAATTATCCTACTAAACTGTCTCAGGCATTATTCTATTTACTTTTAGAACTTTAAACTGGTCAAATTCCATCACAAAGTGATATCTTCATACTGCTTCAGTTTACTATTCAATCTTCTTGTTTATTTCTTTAAAATACTTGCTAAACTATATTTAACTGTGAAGTTATGGTTATTGTGAGTCTAGGCTTGGCTATTATTAGTTCTTTACACTCTTTACTGCATAAAAATCACATTAGAAATACCAGAATCTGGTATATGCCAAAATTTATGGTTAGGTTTGATTTATATTGAAATTCACTATTTATCTCAGGAATAACGCTTATTAGTCATAATAAAAGGTTTATTTAGGCAATATATTTACTATTATTTACCATTTGCTTCTTTTAAATCCGTTCAGAATATCTTTCTGATTAATGTTAGGATCTGTTATTGAAAGTTTACTTTTACATGGAATAACCTATTTCCTGCTGAAATATCAAGGCTTTATGACAATTTATAGTTTATTTATGTTGGTTATATGTTATTTATTCACTTTACTTTACTCAAAGTGTTGTTAACTTGATTTTACCTGTGGTATCGTGTACTGAAGTTAACCTTAAACTTGGCCGGATTCTAACGAAATATTGAAAATAGAACGAGGGATACCTTACAACTTATTGCATTAGTTGATCTCAATGTTGGTTTATACGCATTTGAGGGCTGACCATTGACACTTTCAAAATTGTTGCACAATATGTGTCTTGGAATCAAGTTTTCATGCAGTGTGGATGGTAATTTTGTTTCTTTTGTACAATACAGTTTAGTTTCCAACATGCCTTAGCTGGATTGAAATTTGTTTCTGCTGGTTTCTCTCGCAACAATCACTATGCAAATTAAAACTAGACTTTCTGTCTGCATGGAACATGCAAACATGCACCTGATCATACCGGAACTTATCCAAATTGTGAATGTTTCCAAGAAGTGGTTAAGTGTCATAATGACAACACAATTAATTTGACTCCTAAGCAATGGTGAGAAATGGGTACTGATTGTTGAAATCAGCTCTTTATCATGCATTATCTGATCTAGATGACATTATAATTTCACTATATTCAATGCCTACATGTGTTCCTGAGATGCCAAACCATGACATAATTTATTTTATTTTATTACAATTGAGCATTACTCCAGTGGCAATTCCCCTATACACCCATTTTCCTCTTTCCAGTACCCATCTATATTGTCCTTCAACTTTAAATTCTTTGAGCATTTTTGTTAAATTATTCATCAGTTCTCTTGATTGTTTATTCCAATCCATGACCCCCTTATCTATGAAAGAAAATCTTCCCACACACTTTTGCCTGAAATTGAGTGCCAGTTTGTAGTCATGGTCACATTTTTCCTTCCATGCACCTCTCCTAATTCTTCCACCAATATCTTTCAATTTTCTTCATCATCTAACAATTTTTGGAACACAAGTGTCTTCATTGAAGAAATAATCTCTATATCAGCAAGAAATGATCTTCGGTTTATTCCTCTCTATGCCCCAAATTATGAGAGTTGACTCTCAATGTGCAGAACATAATTGGGAGTAAAGGAACATTCGAGGAGGTACGCCAAAAAAAGAAAAAAGGAAAAACAAACCAGAATTTTTTTAAAAGCTATATATTTTCAATTTTTTTGCTAAACAACATTATCCCCTTCAAAATACTCTCCTTTACAACTAATAAATTTGTCCCACTGGTGCTTCCACTGTTCGAAACATTTTCTGTCGTTATCTTTAAAAATGGCTGACAGCTCCTCTCTCGTTTTTTCTTGACCTCTTCAATGTCGTCGAATCTGTTTCCTTCAGAGGCACTTTTCATGCATGGAAATAAGAAAAAGTTACATGCATCCAGGTCAGGTGTGGGGCAGTGGAACCACGCCATTTTTAGACAAAATCTGCCCAACAGAGACAGCTGTGTGTGCAGATGCATTGTTGTAGTGGAAGAACACGTCTCCTGTCTGCCACATATCGGGTCTTCTTTTATTAACACTGTTGCATAATCTCCTTAAAACTTTCAATTAAAAGGTTTGATTGATGGTGTGATGTGGGGCAACAAACTCTGAACGAACTATGACCTAGGCATCAAAAAAGCAAATGAGCATTGTTTTGATGTTTGATTTGACTCGACGACATTTTTTTGGATGGGGTGACAATGACGTTTTCCATCACCTTGACTGTTGATTTGTTTCTGAGTCATAACCATAGCACTATGACTCATCACCAGTAGTGACCTCTTACAGAAAATCTGGATCAACTTCAGGCTGTTGTTTCAAAGCACTACATATTTCAACCTAAAGTTCATTTTGATTGTCAGAACAGTTTCAGCAGCATTTTTACTGAGTAGAAAACAAATTTCCATAGCTGCACATTGTTCACTTAAACTTTCCATCATATAAAAAACTAAACAATAACAAAACAGTGCTAGCAAAAATAATCACCGCAGATTAACAGAACGAGCCAAGTCGACAACACAGGTGGCACTGTACTGACAATGAGTTGCAATACAAAAGCCTAGCGGCAGAAACACGTACAATACAAGCTCTGCCCATGGCAATGCTATTCCAGTTAGGGATTGTGCACAAACTATGTGGCTTGGTCCAGGGGGGGGGGGGGTTGGCTGGAAGGCTACGCTGGGCTACGTGGGGGGAGGGGGGGGTTCCGAGCCAGGCCACGTAGCTTTCCTTTCATAACATTTTTCACAGTTAAAATGAGGAACAGAACTCACAACAGCATGTGAATATTTATTTCCGTCATTTAATTATCTCCGTATTTAATTTACAATAGTCTGACAAGAGAAAACAGTACAAAATGTCTTCTGGAATCAAAAGGGAAAAAAGCTACGTGCTACTTGGGGGGGGGGGGGGGTAGAGGCAAATGCCACGTAGGGCTACGTGGGGGGAGGGCGGGGTTCACAGGAGGCAAAAATGGAGCTACGTGGTTTGTGCACGCTCCCTTATTTTTGGGTACTGCCTCATACATTTATCTCTGGGTGGTTTTTAAGTGATAATACTTTTTCCTTTATTACCAAGCTTTTTAGCCTCATCCTGTCCTGTACTGAAATATATTTTGTAATAATCATAAGGTAGAGTAGGTAACTGGTCACTGTGTACAGTGTTACAGTCTGATGCTCTGAGAATTTGTGTGCTTAAATGTGAAATTCTAAATTCAATACTTAATGCTGTATAAATGTGAATGAAATGTTTTCCATACAAGTTGTGGTGAGTTAATAAGATTTTATATTCAAGGAAGTATATTTTGGTTATTCATTATTAAATGAATCTTGTATGAATAAGCATGTGATGTTTATAATACACTACGTAGTGTTTCAGGACCAAAGTTTTAGTATCATATAGTTGTTTCATTGCTTTAATTTATCTGGTTTGTAATTCCTCGTGTGGAGATAAACTTGGTAAGTTTTTTTAACTGTTACAGTTGCCATTGATCTATCCATGTGGACTGTACTGAACTTACTGCATCAGAGGTTTGGTGCTCAAAATTCAAAAAATGTTAGTTGAAATTCACTTGTAATAATTGTAAAATTGGCTAAAGATCACTTCTACAGCTATGGGTGCAAATTGCGTAGCTGTAAGATGAAGTGAGTAGGATCAGTAATACAATTGAACAACTTGAATCATCCAACATTAGGTTACCAAGTATAACTATTAACTTAGTTTGAAAACATTGATGGTCAAACTTCAGTCTATGGTGAAATGTCTGATAGAGCCGCATGTTAAAGAACTTAATCATATTCAATGTGAAGGACTCAAATTACAATTTATTTACTGATAAAAAATCAGTTTCTAAAATTTTTAATGTTTGTGAAGCATAACCTTTTAAATATTTTTAATTGGGAAAATGTACTGAAAATAACACAGGACATAATCATCCAATTAAAAGTGGTAATGAAAATTCCAGAAACTGTCTCGTATGTTTTGAAAAATAAACATAAAAGTAGTGGCCCCATAAAAATTTTCACAGACGTAACATTAATACAGGGCAATTTCTTAAATAAGCTATGCAACAATTGAACATCTTGAATAAAGTAGTAAAACAATTAAATATGTTAAAGGACTTCCTAACATAGTTGATATAATTAAAAACTATAATCATTCAAAAAAAAAAACAACATAATTGCATGAAATGCGTAAAATGTTGCTATCTAAATGTGGGCAGACTGAAAATCAAACTGAAGGAAGTAATATGACGTGATTGTTTTAACTAAAACCTGGCTTGACCATAGATGATACAATACTGAGTTGAATCCAAACACCGAGTGTGGTGGTGTAACGGTTAGCGTTCTGGCCTCGCATTAGGTAGGACGGCGGTTCGAATCCCCGTCCGGGCATCCAGATTTGGGTTTTCCATGGTTTCCCAAATCACTCCAGGCAAATGCCGGGATGCTTCCTACAAAAGGCCATGGCCAAATTCCTTCCCATTGCTTCCCCCCCCCCATCCTTTCCCGTCTATAAAGACCTCGCTGTTAAGAGACGTTAAGCAGTTAAAAAAAAAGAAACCAAACAATGATTTTATCTTTAGAAGTTTAAACAATATTCCACTCTCTAAAGGTGATGTCCTAATAGTTA
>CM061914.1:94630765-94648765 GCA_031002005.1 Vandiemenella viatica
TGAGCTACTCTATGAAGCCCTTGATGAACAGCACTTCACAACAAATAAGGAGATGCAGCTGTTCTTGTACAATTCATTTGATACACATCCCCACTCCAGAATTAAACAATTGCCTTCTTTCTTTTTTTTCAGAAGGTTCATTTATATTTAACCCTCTTTTGTATAGTAAATATTTAATTATTCAACATATTCTCCTTGAAATAAATATTCACATTTGTTAACTGATTGTTCATCACAAAAGGTGTTTGGAATTGAATTTTGTCCAGGGTTTTGATAGAGCCTCATTGTTATTTTAAACCTCTATTCAGTATTAGATTTTTCACTGAATGTGATGGGTGAGTGGTAATGTTCTGGCCTCACATTCGGTAGGGTTTGAATCACCGTCTGGGCATCCAGATTTGGGTTTGCCATGGTTTGCATTCCTTCAAAAGTACCTGTGCAATTTCTTGCCTGTTAGGTGCCCCCAGTGCTTTCCCACCTCTAATGACCTCAACATTGACGCGGTGTAAAACCATAAGGAAGAAAATATATCTTCCCAATATAAAATTTTACAATATTGGAATAAGCTGCATCACCATTTGACAATTTGTTTATTAAGGTTGCATACATTATATTCTAGCATTTATTCTTGATAAAAAGATTACAGAACTAATTTTCTTAAGATTTATGATATTGTTGAATATTTTGGCTTAGGTTTAAGTTGTTAACTGTGTGCACCTAGGAAGGTGTTTTTTCCCCCTGTAACGATAATGTTGGCTGGTGGTGGGGAAATCATTGGGGTACTGGTTATTACTTCATTGCAGGTTCTTATACTATTGAGTCATAAAGTCGCCATATGAATATTCTTCCGATTTATTATCCAAATACCCACATACAAGACCACCACCACCAATGATTATACTTCTTTAACTTGATTGTGTATAAAGGCTATGCAGCACTTCTTCTCCTGTTTACAAGTTCGGAACTACACTATCATCACTTGGTTCGTACACCTTGTTTCAACTCCTACAAATGTACTAATCTTTACGAAGAACTATTTTTTATCTGCTTGCAAGTGGAATTTTTATAAAGTTGCATCTGCTCCACACAATATTGCCAGACACGTGGCCAAATTATTACTGGGCGCGCAGACACGACCAATCTCCCAGACAGTCAGCGGCATACTGACCTCAACAATCAGACTCGCACCTCGCGTCTTACTCTTGACAATTGGTTCATCCGCTTAAGACAAATACATACATGGTTTTAATACTGTCTTGCCACATCCCCACATTGATTGATTTCCTTTCAGACAGTACACTACACATGTCCATTTTGTTTTGTGTCAGTATGAAGTAATTTTGTCTTTTTAGCATGTCTACTGAACCACCTATATATTTTCTTATTTGCAGAATTTTAAGATTTAACATTAAACAGTCTTTCACTTACTAATTCCATCAGCAAAGAACATCCTATTTTCACAACCATTACATATGTCCAGCTTCATTTATGTTAATTAATAATAGCTGGGAACCTAGTTGTGACTCTTTCCCAATCTAAGTTTGTGATATCACCTGAATTTATGATACTTATTGCTTTATACTTAATGTGCTAAAAGCTATGAGATTCAATATTCAGGTTACTTCGAAGTTTACAACCATAAGTTATATTTTATTGGCTTTTAAGTACTTTTCACTTAGTTATTATTTACAACAAAGCAATTGAAAAGTAAAACTTCAATCAAAAAATCAGTCAAGTTATTAAGGTTCTTTGGGTGGTTTAATTACTGATGAATTAATTAATAAAGTCCACCAAGCAAATTATGTGAAGATGTTTGTTTATTTTGATCCAAACAACAAGTCAGCGATATTAACAAGCATAGTTACAATCCAAAGATGCACTTCTGAATACTGACTTACTAACTGAGTTGAATCGAATTGAATACTGAATTGAATACTGAATTGAAAACTTGAATGAAAACTAAACTGAATGAATGTCTCTGTCCAGGCGATCTGTTTATATAGAGTCTATCGAAATTACGAGAATTCTTCAAAGGCATCCGCCCGATACTTCTCGATCATAAACAATCACTCAAACAATCAAACATATTAAAAACAATCGGAATTAATACAAAATTAATTAACAACATTAAAAAATGATCAGAAATGGTAATTATAAATACTTAAATACAAAATTATTTACAGAAATCCTTTCAATTGGTAGAAAATTGTCCTGCCGACATCGTAACTTACATGCATATTTTCTGTTAGGGATAACTTCTCAACACGATCCCATAACATTAATCGCTTTAAACATGTGTTTATTTTGTCAGCCAATGTTGATTTTTAAATTACCGGCAATTTCTGTCGAAAATCTCCTGATAGTAGCAATAAAATTCCTCCCATTAGACTTGTGTTCTTCCGAAGATCCTGTAATGTTTTATCTAGCGCTTCGATTGACTTTCTGTGGGCCATTGTACATTCATCCTATATTATAATTTTGCAGCGCAATAAAATCTGATCACGTACAGAAGATCTGGTTATATCACAGACTGGATTCTCTTGCTCTGCTACATTTAATGGTAATTTTAACGCAGAATGTACCGTTTTCCCGCTTTCCACTAACGTGGCAGCGATTGCAGATGATGCCAATGCTAATGCGATTTGATTTTTCAGTCTAATTTTAGCTAAGATCTAATAAGAAACGTTTTACCAGTTCCTCCTGGTGAATCTAAAAAGATTATTCCTCCTTCATCTGTTTCAGTACGATTAATGATTGTGTCATAAATAATGTGTTGTGTTTGGGTTAATTTGGGTTCATTATCTTTGATGTAATGATCCAATTCTCTTATATTATAACAGAGCTCTTTCGTCAATTCTGAACTAACTACGTCTAACTCACTTCTTACGGGAGATTGTAATCCAAGTTGAATTAAACTTTACTTGCTCATCACTAAACATCGATTATCTAACATTATCAGTGCTTCATTGTAAATATGTTCATTGAAAGTAACATCTAAATCCGGATTGTCTCTCCTCACTCTGTTTAAAATGCTGTCGCGATATTTCATCCCTAGTTTATTAGGGTTTGAGGGATTACACGCTGTTAAAATTATTACAAAAAACTCTCGTACTTGATCTGATCTTGCTATTTGTGCGGCCTCTTTCATTGCTTGTTCCCAATGATTGTCACTTTCTAACAGACCGCAACGCTGACATGCCTCCTGGTACATTTCGCAAATGTAACCATCTACTGCTCGAAGATATTCAAATGATGTTGGTCCATGTATTTCGTGAAGTAGTAGACGTAAGTAAAAACATTCAGCGTTTTTTAGGATTAACCGTGTATATTCGACCAATAGCATTACCTTTTAATATTCTTTCATATCCTTGTACAGGAATTCCTCTCTTCCGTCGATTTAATATTTTTCGTGACGCTTCCCATATGTAATAATTGGAAACTTCTACATAGAAAAGTGTTGTTGCAAATGGGTCATTTTGGCACAATTCAAAAAATGCAGTCAGGGTGGTATTGGCGGGATGGCTTGCAACTCTTTGTGTGGTTTGACTTGTAAAATACACTTGTTGTCCATTCTCAAGATGGACTGCTATATGAACAACTGCTTGACCTCTGTCATGAATCAGAAAACCTAATATACGCCAAACTGCTTCATTACTATTGATATATCGTCCCATTTGATATCGCAAAATTTCATCATTTTTATTTTCATTTGTTACTCCAAAGACAGCCATATCACTTCCTTTGTTAATATATTTACACACATATTTAATTGACTTGACAGAACTGCAATATTCCACGTTGATATGAGCTTGAAACATCCTCAATAATAGTGGATTGTATGCCACTACCCACTGATTGTCAATTTCTACTTCTAGGTCATTTCTCAGTTTGATTTTCGCCGTGAATCCTCCTCACTCGGTGGTCGATGTCTGTATTTTGGATAACCATCTTCACTGGTTTGTGTTTTGCTTAAAAATGGTTTGGGATACCGCTTTGAGCATCTGTTATCTTTCATACATGGTGATCGCATGTTAAGTACTCCACACGGTCCATGTATCATATTTTTTACGATTATTTCATACAACTCGGGATCTTCAGTCAGATTTGGAAGCTCGGCCTTGACAACGAATTTTCTCTTTTAGCCAAATTAAATTGTGTGAATGTGGCAATCCTCTTTTTTGCCATTCTAATGAATACATCCAGCTAATGACGCCTCCAAAAATGTGACTCTTCACAATCGTATCAATGAATTTGACTTGCTTTTGTCTGAACACTCGTGCGATTAAGTCATGTCTATTAGGTGGTGTTTGTCCATACTTTAATTCATCTTTAATCTCCTTCGACAATGAATTACACGTGAAAGTTATAAAAAAAATCAAGTCAACCATGTTTCTTCACGTAAGTCAAAGCGTCTTGCGCATATTCGTGCATATTTCTGGGGCTACCGGTGAATGTAGAGGGTAAGATTACTAACTGTCCAATATTTTCAATATTACCATCACTGGCTATTACATCCCGCAAACGAATTTATTTACCTGTTCGTAACTTGCTTTGATTGTGGGAATGTAGAGTAGTCTTTCTGACTCTACTTTTGCATACATATCAACAATAAACTGTTGAAATAATTGTCAACAGTTAATTACATGCAATGTAGTCTTCACTGGTGTACCGCCAAATAGTGTTGTGGAAACACAATATTTCGACGGCTAGCTCCGCCGTCTTCTTCAGGTGTAGAGACATCAGCTGACCCACAGATACCGTATCTGTGGGTCAGCCGACCAGTGCAGATGTCTCTACAGGTATCTGTGGGTCAGCCGACCAGTGCAAATCTCTCTACACGTATCTGTGGTTCAGCCGACCAGTGCAGATGTCTCTACACCTGAAGAAGACGGCAGAGCTAGCCGTCGAAATATTGTGTTTCCACAACACTATCCAGCGGTACACCTGTCAAGACTACATTGCAGTCATACGCCGGGAAAGTCTTTGTTCTTACAGTTAATTCCATGATTATATTCGTTTTCTCTGTCCATTATGTGATAAGCATAAAACTGTTTCGAAGTTACTTTTTTATTTGTCATTTTATTCATTTTTGGGTTAACTTGTTGAATATTAAAATGGTAGCTATCTTCTCCTTTCCAAAATATTAATGGATATTGCAGGGCATCATAAATGCGATCAGTTTCTGCAATACGTTGTAAGTGATTGCTCCTTCGTTGTACGACAATGTCCCGACAGCTACTTTCATTATCCATGACTACTACCGCCACTTCATTTATTTGAGGCGCATTGAATCATCTTTCATGCTCGCCAATTGATCTTTTATCAGCCCTAATTATTATTTTGTAGTTATCAGAGACCATTTTGTCCATTGCAGACTTGAACATTCTTAATAAGTCATTATGCTTATGTAGGAAACGCTGTAGATCAAGTATTACTTCTCGACTCAATCCTGCGATATTCGCCAAGCGTTGATCTACTTCATCATCTTCATTTCCTATGAAGTAAATTTGTAAAAACTTCGGCATTTCATTTGGAACTGGTAATAATGACCCTACTTTATGATACACTTGCCCTTGCACTCTAAACACCGGATTAAATCCTTCCTTCTCTTAAACACCGTATTAAATCCTTCCTTCTCCGTTACTGCTGTTGCTCCAAACAATGTCATTTGCAAGCATGAGTTGTAACGTCTAATTTTGTGTAAAAGGTTTTTAGGTTTCAATGTTTCTCCATTCATATATTTAAAAAATTCAGGCGGTGGAAAATTTAGTACTGGCAAAATAATTTTATCATTTGAACAACATACACTTGACGTTTCTCTTTTAAATTTTTTGGCTTTGCAAAAATTACATACTATATCCATTTTCCCAATTATTACACTTGGATTTACATTATAATCTTTACTTGGATCATAATGAAACCCTTCGCGTTCAAGACTATAACTTTCTCGTCTTGGTTGGCGCACAGCATGCACAGTTATTTCCAATAATTGATAATGGACCTGCATCCCTAATAGAAGATTACTAATTCTATCTCTATTCTGTTTATTTCTTTGATCCATTTATGCAGCTGTTCCTCTTTCTCCACGTAATCTTTGACTTCTTCGATCTGTTTCAATAATGTTTTCATGTTGTCCTTCTGCCTGATTATCTCCGTTCCTTCCATAATTTTCTCATACCAACGTTACATGTGCTAGTCTTTCTTGTTGATTTTCATTACTCCGCACCATCTTTCGCCTTTGCGATGCAATTCCAGATCTCGAATATCACCTCCTTTTGCACACAGCATGTACAGTTGTTTGCGATAACTGCACATCGACTCCCCTGATGGGAGGTTACTCATTCTATGATTATCCTGTTTATTTATTTCATTCGTCAGTGCCCCTGGTTCTGTTTCTCTGGTTAATCGTTGGTTTATTCCATCTATTTCATTACCATTTTCACGTCATTCTTCTGCCTGAATACCTCTGTTCGGTCGATGATTTTCTCGACACAGTGTTAGTCGTGCTTCTCTTTCTTGCACAGTTTCACTTCTCCTCACAATCTTTCACCTTTGCGATACTATTCGAGATTGCAGATATTCTCTTTTACATTCTGGCATTTTAATTTTTATATTTTAAATTTTTACACTTTACTATTCACTTTTTCTGTTATGCATACAATTCGCCTCATATATTGTCAGAAATCAGCCCCAACACTCATCTTTCTTCCTCAGTATGATTTCTGTACACCATGTTTTACCTATGCACTTTTTTATTATTATATTTTTACTTTTAACACTTCACTATTTAATTTTTAAATTTTCTGTTATACATACACTTTTCTTTATTAAAGCCAAGAGCTCCATGCTCGTCACGTTTTGTCTTGTATAACTATACGTATGGTTGTATGTAGAAAACGCAAATATACGATCGGAATCGCGTAAATTTCCTTTTCCACTTGGGCATTTTTTGTCTTTATTTTTTCTCTTATCACACTTCATTATTCATATTTTAACTTTTCTGTTCTATGTACACTGTTATATATATACAGGGTGCGTCACCAAAATCCGGACAAATCGAAGAGTTTTTTGAAACAATTTTTTTTTCACAAAATATTAAATATAACAAAAAATACTTTTGCATGGTTTATCAGGGACCTCTATAGAAAATAATTATTCAATATATCCCCCTTTAGCTTCAATAACTGCCTCCAGTCTCGGCCTGAAGCGGTCGCATGCTCGACGTAATGCAGCCGAGTCCATGGTGGCGAATGCTGCTTCAATGGCGGATCTCAATGATGCGACGTTTGGATGCCGAGACTTGTTGGACATCCTTTCAACTACGCTCCAAATGTAGTAATCCAGAGGATTTAAATCGGGACTGTTTGGAGGCCAAAATTCCTTTGACCAAAACATGTCCAAATTATCGGACATACAGTTTTGAACCAAATGGCTCGTGTGGGCTGGTGCACCGTCTTGCTGGAAAACATACAGAGTTCCATATGCCACTGCATCAATCCACGGCTTCACAACAACTCGAAATAATGTTCAAATAAACTTCTTTTGTCACAGTTTCCTTGTTTTTAAAAAAAATGTGGGGGCATGACATGACCCTCGCTCGACACAACACTTAGCACGTGAACACTGGCAGGAAATTTTGTTCTGGCAACAATAGGGATATCCTGTGGATCATGTGCAAGCCAACGGTCATTTCTTCGATTATTTTTGGCATCAACTGTAAAAATCTTTTCATCAGAAAAGAATCTGATACGCCCAGCGGCATCATTTTTCAGTGATGACAGAAGCAAATGGCAGCGGCTGACTCTCTTTGTCCTAGCAGTCTCGGAGAGCATTTGCCTAACCTTCAGTGTGTAGGACTTGTATCTAAGGTCTTCTTCAGCAATTCGACGCATTGTTGGTTCGCTTACACCAATGATTTTTGCCAGAGATCGCAATGACTGCCTTGGATTCTCTGAAATCAGCTCTTGAGCCCTTTCGATGACTTTGACTGTTCTAACGACGAATATTTTGCTACAACATCATAAACTGTCGATTTTGGGTACTTGAAAAACCGAATTATTTCAACTGCTGAGCGCCCAGCGCGAAGACCTTCGACAATCGCGGCTCTTTTATCATACTCCGCACTTCCCTTCAACATCATGGCCATTTTGAGGTTACCACTGTTTACTAGAAACGTTAGACACTGCAGAGCGCCAAACACGACCTCTGGCGGAAGAAAAATGTGGCGGGAAATTTAAATTTAAAATTGTCCGGATTTTGGTGACGCACCCTGTATGTCAACTGATATATATTTATTTTCCACACTTCACTATTCGCTTTCCAACTTTTCTGTTACATGTACACTTTAATTTGTAGAAATCAAAGATATGATCAGAGATAACAAATATGCTCCTTTACACTTTTCATTTTTTATCGTTGTATTTTAAATTTTCAAGCTACACTGTAGATTATTTAATTTTTCTTTTATATGCACAGCATTATTTATAAAAGTCAACTGATATATTTTTTTCATTGCAGACATCATTATTCATTTTTTAAGTTTTCTGTTATATAAACACTTTTATTTATAAAAATCAAAGATACAATTCGAGATTCCCATTGGAATTTTTATCTTTTTTAAATTTCCATACGTCACTTTTTTAATATTTCTGCTATACGCACCTTCTAATTTATAAATTTCAACTTATGCATTGCACCATGCTTCCCCTTAAACAGTTATATGTAAACTTTTATTTATAAAATTCAAAGATACGAATCGAAATCGCAAATATTCACTTTTACACATTAGCATTTTTCATCTTTATATGCCTTTTGCGTTTTGACACTTAACCACTCATTTTTTATTTTTCAGCCACACAAAAACCAGTGCTTTGTGCTAGAAACTTCAAAATAATACTTAAAATACATTCTTTGAATTAAGAAACTGTTCTATGTCGAACAATGACAAATATAGAAACATACACACGTCTAATTCTAAATATATACCAATTACAACCACCATGTTTCCCACACAACCACATCTACCAACACGCAAACTCAGTGGCACATGATGCAAGATTCATGCTCACAATGCGAGAATTCAAGTGGTCAGAGCAAGGAAGCTGTGGCTACAAGCTAAAATATGGAGACACACACATCTTAATCAAAATAAGAAAATGCCACTTTCAACCACCATATCTCCGACGCCCCCATAACTACAGCCATGTCACCACCCTATTGCACAATGGTAGCTCGGAGGCTACTATCACACAAATACTCGTGGTCTGCACTAGATTCATTGGGGCTGCAGGGTGAAATATAGGGACACACACGTCTTTGGTCGAAATATTAAAGTGCCCCAGGCCGATCACCATCTCTCTGACACCCCCCCCCCCCCACCCCAGCTTCCAACATCTAACCACCATAGTGCATGATGCCAAACACTATGTTATTACCACACACAAACACGAATGTTCTACGCTATGTAGTTGTAGAAACAGAGTGAAATATACGGGCACTCATGTCTTTGTTGGAAAAACAAAAATATTCTTGATCGGCCAATTTCAAACACCATATCTCCCACACCCCCACAGCTACCAAAATTGGGCCAATGTTGTGATCGATGGTTGACTCTATGCTAATACCACACAAAAACATCAGTTATCTGCGCTTGATTGTTTTTGGCAGAAAAGTGATACACCATGACATATGTTTTTGGTAGAAATATGAAAGTGCAGCAGGTCGACCACTTTCAACCACCATATCTCCCACACCCCCATAGCTACTGACATCTAATCACCATAGTACACGACCAGAGACACGATACCACTACCACACACAAACTCCAATGGTCTATGCCATGTATTTGTGGTAGCAAAGTGACATATACAGAGACACATGTGTTTGGTCGAAATACGAAAATATCCTTGATAGGCCACTTTTAACCACCATATCTCCCACACTACCACAGTTACCGAAATTCGGCCAATGTTGTTATCAACAGATGTGTCTTTGCTACTACCACACACAAACATCAGTGATCTGCACTAGATAGTTTAGGCAGAAAAGTGGTACACCATGACACATACGTTTTAGGTAGAAATATGAAAGTGGCGCAGATTGACCACTTTCAACCACCATATCTCCCACACCCCCATAGCTACCGACATCTAACAACCATAGAGCCCTACAGGAGATATGATTCTACTACCACACACAAATACCCATGCTCTATGCTATGTGGTTGTGGCAGAAAAGTGACATATGCAGAGACACATGTCTTTAGTCGAAATACAAAAATATCCTTGGTGGGCCACTTTCAACCACCATATCTCCCACACTACCACAGTTTCTTAAATTCGGCCGATGTTGTGATCGAAAGGTGACTCTGTGTTACTACCACACACAAATCCAGTGATCTGCGATAGATAGTTTTCACTGAAAATTGATACACCATGACACATGCGCCTTTGGCAGAAATATGAAATTGCTGCAGGTCGACCACTTTCAACAACCATATCTCCCACATCTCCATAGCTACAGACATCTAAGATCCATAGTGCATGACAGGAGACTCGATTCTACTACCACACACAAACACCAATGGTCTATGCTATGTAGTTGTGGCAGGAAAGAGAAATATAAGAAGAAACAAATTTTTGGTCGAAATATGCAAACGCCCTGCATTGGCCAACTTTAATCATCATATCTCCCACATCCCCACAGCTATCGACATTCGGCCAACATTGTGCTTGACAGGAAACTCCATGCTACTTCCACACACAAAGATCAGTGATCTGTGCTTGGTAGTGGTGGCTGAAAAGTGAAATATTTGAAAACGCACGTCTATTTTTATATATATATATATATAAGATTTCTTCTTCCATTTTTTCTATTTCCTTGAATTGTTCCACGTTCAATTCCTCTGAATTTATGCCTTTACTTCATATACTGGACCTTCCCTTGAAATATATCTTAGGTTTTAAAATATGTGCATTTTTATAATGTTACCTTTTGCACCTTTAGTTTTGGCCACCATTTTTCAGAACATTGTAATATTCAGCAGAATTGCTTCATGATTAGTTATTACTTCAGTTATTTGAGACCCCACAAGGTTATCATCAGGATTTATGAAGAATATATCCAATGTGCTCCCTCATGCTCTGCTGTACCACTTGTGGCAAACATTATTCACTTACTAAGGTATTTTCAAATTTCTGTTCCCTTGTGTTAGCAATTTTTTTCCCTTCCCAGTTGACAGCTGGTAAATTTAAATCTTCGCCAACAATACCATTTTTCTCTCATCTTTAAATGCTGAATATTTATATTATACTTCCCAGTGCCCCATCATCATTCAGCTATCAACATAATATTATTATCTTTTAGCATTCCAGAAATCTATCCCTAGTAACTCCTATGAATATTAGTGAACTGTAATAGTCTTTACTGTCCAGCCTCAATACTCCTCATTTCCTGATTTAATTGCTCCTCTATAGTACACTCTATAATCATTGAGTAAAACCTGATGTCTAGCACTCCTTCCTTTGACAAGACTCCACTTCTATAACTACTTGTAGTTTGTGTATATCTATTAAGTCACCAAACTCCATTACTTTGTTTATTATACTCCTACAGTTTACAAGTACGAGGTAGGTCCGATAAGGCCTCTCTTCCCGATGGTGCCACTGTCACCAGAGAAATTTATTATCGTGTAGTACATTATCTTAGATGGCTATTGTTAAAATTTCAGCCAAATCAGACTCATTGTTTTGTTTTGATCGCATGTGAAAGTGGTTGTGTCCGCAGATTTTAGAAAAATGGAAAAAGAGCAATATCGGTCGGTGATTCGATTCTTGTTTTTGGAAGGAAAATTGTGCAGCGACATCAAAGAGCACTTAGATGCTGTGTACGGTGACTCTTCTCCTTCGATGATGACTGTTTAGCGATGATTGGTTTAGCGAGTTACATCGTGGTCGCACGTCGGTTTTTGTTGAGCCACGCACAGGTGCCCCAAAAATGGTTACCATGGAGGATAATGTGACAAAAATCCTGATCTCGTATTGGCAGACCGTCGATTGAAGGTGTGCGAGATTGCTGGGATAGTAGGCATCTCAAAAGACCCCATGGGTCATATTTTGCATGAAATTTTGGGCATGAGAAAGCTGTTGGCGCGTTGGGTGCTGTGTTTGCTCACTCCGAACTACAAGTGCAACCGTGAGACCACTTCACAGCAGTGTTTGATGCTTTTTAAGCGCAATCTGAAGGAGTTTCTGTGTCATTACATGACTGTCGACAAAACATGGATCCACTAGTACACAACAAAGACCAAGGAACAGTCAAAACAGTGAACTGTACCTGGCGAACGTGCTCCGAAAAAGGCGAAGACTGTCCCATCGGCCGGAAAGGTGATGGCCACCGTTTTCTGGGATTCACAAGGTGTCATCTACACCAATTACCTGGAGAAGGGAAAAACAATCACAGGGCATTACTATGCCGTATTATTGGGCTGATTTGATGCCGAATTGCAGAAAAAACGTCCCCATTTGGTGAAGAAAAAAAGTGTTCTTCCACCATGACAATGCACCGGCTCACACCTCCACCATAGCCATGGCCATATTGGTCGAATTGGGCTACGAACTGCTGCCCCATCCACCATATTCTCCAGATTTGGCCCCGTATGACTTCTTTTTGTTTCCAAACTTGAAGAAGACTCTCGGCGGGCAGAAACTTGAGTTGAATGAGACGGTTATCGCCGCCATGGAGGCCCTACTTTGCAGATATCCAGGAAACGTATTTTTCAGATGGGTTAAAGAAGTTGTAGCATTGCTGGGTCAAGTGTATTGAGCTAAAAGGCTACTATGTTGAGAAATAAATCACCACATTTCCACGTTTTTTCTTTTGTAGGCTAAGTACTTATCGGACCGCCCTTGTAAGATTCTTATAACTGGTTTTGCATTGTTTCCCGCATTAAACTTCGTCTCCAAATTTCAATCCCACCTCTAATTTCGTTGTATCAGTTTGAACTATTTTTTTAGCACTTATGAGTTTCTTAACACACATCTGCATTCGGCATCCCTTTGGCTATCTATTTTTATCTCCTGTAGCCTCTAACCTAAGAAAGGCACAGTCCTGACCTTATTACAACTGGAAGTGGGCTCCCTCACAACTTCAGCTAACAGCTCAGAAAATACCCCCTTGTTTTTCTATTTAATGGTCATGCCTAATGAAACCCTACCTACCACTAGTATCTACAGGCACAATCCCCAATACAAAACTAATGTCTTTCCCAAGTAGCATCTCCAACTCTGTCTCTCAGCATTTTATCTTTACTGCCCCCTTTATCCTCCTCAGCCACAACTGATGGTTTTCAAAAGAAGTATTTTCATAGTTTATAGCATGATTCGTCATACAAGAATATTTGTTTAGTTTTTAGTTCTGGATATGTTCCCATAAACTGTTTTCTATCATGTGGGCAGTCTCTCTAATATTATTAACTCAAAGCTGCAGTGCTGGTCTTTCCTAAGTGTAGTCTGGTTTGGCAGTGACCTAAATTAGCAGCTTCCCAATGCTATCTGTGGCACCTCTCATGTAGGGTAAGATAGTCACTTTGTATGGTGACATTTGGGATCTGTATTGCGAAGAACTGATTTACAGGAGAGAATGTATAGAGAAGAACCACTTTATTTGGCTGGGATTGTCTGGCAGACAGACAGTCTATGTTTCATTTTAATTTATTGGCAAACACGCCAACAACATCTTTCACTTATGAGTGTGATAAAATACTTCATCCATCAACCTTTTTGTGTCACAATGAAGAGAGATATAAGATTAGAAAAATTCGTTGATGTACTGATGCTCATAAGAATTTTCTTCTTTTATGCTATTCGAGATTGGAATGCAAAGAGTTATTTTTTGGTGCAAAACATGCTCTACCACCCACAACTTTTTGAATTGATGTAGGTGTATCATTGTGATGGCGGTGCCATGTTCCTCCTAACTTTCTAATTACTTCATTTAAACCTGTGCCAATTTGGTACTAATCAAGCACAGATTGGAATTGTTCTCAATTCAATTTAGTTCATTCTCATTTTATATTGCAATTAGATTCAGTAATTATTATTTTTGAATGTGAGTGAAAATTTTTGTATAGTGGATATATTCGTTATCTGTTCCATGTGTTTGTGATAGAATCACTTTTATTTCAACATTAGTCTTTCTCCTTTAATATCTAGCCCTGATATGTGAATTTAATATACATAGTTTTCACAGGTGTACAGCCTGACAGATTCTGCTATGCATAATGTGTCAATAGCTTCCTTTGCTGTCTTCATCAGATGAAGCAGTATATTGAAGAAAGTTCTATGGTAAATAATAACCCTAGCTGTGGCTGTCTCACAATGTGCACTCATAGGCGGTTGTGAGCACATATAAGCTGTAAGGTCATTAGTAAGATAGTAGCATCCTCAAGTTAGTTTCACAATAACACTTAAATTTCTTGAATACAGAATTTATGTGGGGAGGATCAAGAACCAGCTTACTTTAATTTGGTGTGCCTGGTCACTTCTTATAATAATGTTAGCAAGAGACTGCATATTTAAAGTTTCTATGTAACAATAGTGCACATGACTTTTATGTAAATCCAAATTAAATTTTATACCCTTGTGTGACATAATATTGATGGTGTTAAATGTCAGTGTTTCATATCTAAATTTATATTTTTTTGCTGAAATAAACCATTGATCTGAGTTATCATTAACTGTTATGTAGCTTAAGCTGTGGTGTTGGTCATTACTTTTACTGGTATGTGATGTGCACTATTACTTTATATTTGCTATTGTTCATACCCTCTTCTACTGTTACCAAGAAATGAATGCTTTTCCTCTCCCTTATGCCTGAAATTGAAAGGTAATTTAAGGCATTAGTTATCTCTTCCCACCTGTGGCATAGCTATCGGAGGGCAAGGTGGTGCCGTGCACCGGGGCCCCCATGCTCAGCTCAACAAACCTCACAAGATTTTGTAGAGCTAAAAAAAAAAGGATGGCCCATCTGGCCTGAGGGCCCAAAATACTTTTTTGCACCGGGGCCCCTGTTAACCTAGCTATGCCATTGTTTCTCACATACATCCTTCTAATTTTCATCCATCTAGTATTCAGTGTATTTGTTATTAATAACTAACACTCTCATTAGCTGTTTTTCAGTGGCTCTATTTCCACACCCTTATTCGGTAATTAGTTTATTCTGTGATAATGTCCTCGTATAAACCTAGCTGATTTCCTTTATGCCCAATCCAGCTTCAGTAGTGATGTAAATAATGTGTCCCATAGCATCCCTTCTCACTCAATACAGAAAGCAAATTAAAAATTAGAATAGAGGAACAAACAATTGTAACTGAAGGCCAGTGCAGAGACATGAAAAAGATATGGAGACACGTGATAATCATCATCATCATTGGACATTTCCACTTTATTTTTTTATCTTTCAGCACATCTCCTTATCATGGCAGTGCTATTTCAAAAGCAAGGCTCCATCTACTACTGGTTTGCCAAGCCTGTACTAGTGTTGATGAGGGAGTGAATCTATTGCCATCTGTCCATAAAAATTGTGTTCTGTGCGACAAGTGTATTTTTGTCAGTGAAATGTGTATTTTATGAAGGAAAACTGGGGATAATCTCAGCTTTGTCCTCAGCTATGAAGAAAACCACATTTACACATTTAGGATGACCAGTACATTAGGTCTGGGGCTTGAACCTAGGACTGTTGCATTCCCCAACCAAGTGTAGTAGCACCTTAGCATGCGCAGGCACACTGGTGGGTACAAACATACATAAAACATTGTAATTATTGTGTAGGTGGGGTCAAAAAGTTCCCAGAATTGTCATGCACAGTCAAGCAATTGTTTGACGGAAGTGAAATTTTTGTTTTGGAGGTTGGCAACATTACTGAGGAAGGTGCTATGCCATGCAGGCTTCATGTGTATATGGTGCATGATATTTTAGACGTAGTTTCTTTCATTTGTCACATTGTGAAATGTCGTCTTTAGAGCAACACGGTAGTATCAAGTTCTGTGTGTTGCTGGAGAAATCACCCTAGGAGACACTTGAGATGCTGAAGAAAGCATATGGGAACTATGTGATGAACAAAACAGTAGTTTACGAGTGGCACAAGCGCTTTCATGACACTCACGCAACAATTGAAGATGAAGTTCGGATTGGGCAACCTTAAACTTCCGTGACAGGTGAGAATGTTGAGCACGTTCAACAACTTGTGCTTGCAGATGGGCGAACAACCATCAAAATTACTGCCTCCAAAGTTGGTATTTCACATGGGGGTGTTCACAGCATTCTTCATAATGATTTGAACATGCATCGTGTTTGCTTGCACATAGTTTCGAAAATGTTATCCCCTGAGCGAAATGAAATGAGAGTGACCATGTGCAGGGGCTTGATTGAACTGGCTGATACAGACAACAGCTTCCTGCACAAAATTGTAATGGGTTATGAGATGTGGTGCTTACTTTACGACCTTCAGATGTAATGGCAGTCTGTTGAATGGAAGTAAAAAACAACACCAAGGGGAAAAAAATTCGCTTGGGCAGAAGCCGGGGTAAAGTAATGTTGGAGGTGTTATTTGATGACTGGGGCTTTATTCATTATGAATTTATTTCAGAAGGGAATAACAAAGAAGTGTACAAGGAGATCTTAAAATGGTTATGAGATACAATTTGATGAAAATGACATGAACATTGGGTAACAGGAAATGTTTGGTTTTTCTTGAATGACAATGCCCCGTCACATTGATCTGTAGTGGTGAAACAGTACCTTGCCAAAAACAATGTTACCAGTCTGGAACACATTCCATATGCTCCCGATCTTTCACCACCAGATTTGTACCTGTTTCCACAGCTGAAAATGGCATTAAAGGGACGACAATTTGCTGATTCATCAGAAGTGATTGAAAATGAGGCAAAGCAGTTGAAAGTAGTTTAAAAAAATGGCTTTGAGGAGGTAAAAATGTTATACATACTTTCAATAAATGTTATTAACCAATTTCGAGAACTTTTAGACCCTACCTCATAAAACCCTTCTTCAACAGTGCTATCTGGTTCATTTTCTTTCCTTGAAGTCTATATATATAAGTATCAAAATTATTTGCCACCACTGTGGTCCTATTTCCTGCTTTTTTTAAACTGTCTCAAGTCCTTCCATACGCTCAATTGCTGCACATTGCAACAATGATTTGACACCTGCCTTGGGCTCTCCATGATCTTGTGTAGAGAAAGGTTATTACATCAAAAAAAATTTAATGTTTCTTGTGTGTTCATACAATATTTTTCTTGTGCCAACATCTTCCTGCCATTATGTATGTTGAACAAGATAAAATCTGGGCCATTTCTTTGGACTGCTTCTTGCAAACAGCATTGAACTTGAAGGTATTATCACTTATTGATCATTTGACCTTGTGGCAAGAACTCATGCAAATGAAAAACCACTGATTGTATCAAAACACGTGTTATCCTTTTAACAGCTTGATGAGAAACTAAACATCCAATATAGCTCAAAATGTGTAGATACTTTTAAGACATGTGAGTGGAGACTTTCCTGGCTTACTGATGCAATAAAATCCTCTTGGGTGTCCAGCCAAATGGTGTTGTCTAAACACAATGTTTTGACAGGTAGCTCTGCTGTCTTTATCAGGTATCTTCTAGTTGTCGCCAGCTGTCTGTCACCACCTTGACTGGCTTAGCCTCCCATCGATCTTCCTTTATTCCCTCAGCAATGGCGCGCAAAATCTTGTGCACACTACAATGCCCATTCCCCTGCCACCTGCATGTGCTGGCGGAATGCGATGCTGGAAGTCCCATTCTCACTGCTCGGTCGAGAGTGCCGGCTTTTAAGACACGTTTGCCAATACAACAACGAAAAAGTCCTGCCAATTGGACTAATATAAATTTCAGAATTCCCATTACTTTTTAACACGCCTCGTATATAGGTGCTGATTACCAAAAATAATAATAAAAGAGAT
>CM061914.1:94649765-94678764 GCA_031002005.1 Vandiemenella viatica
GACATGGAGAAGGTGGGTGTGCAGCGGCAGATCCAGGGGGGGGGGGGACTAAGGGGCTGAAGCCCCCCAAAAGCACCAAGGTCACCCCCGACCTTTGGTATCTTGCTAATTATCTTGTACTGAAGCTCTTTTGTGGAAATTGCACGTTTCCTTTCAATTCCCTCGATTCTGTAATGTCTTAGTATTTGAATGATTAATATATTTTTTAAACAATACAAATATTCTTTCAAGAAACACAAATTTTGTAGATATTTTATTAGGAGGTGTACTTTATGTAGTAATTAGGTGTACTTTATTTTTATAATTTAAATGTAGATTAATCATAAATATTGTAATTTCAAAATGTATCATAAAGGTTATTTATACAGGTGATACATTTTAAAGAAGCTAAGATAATATATATAATATTACCTACCATCTTTACTACTAATTTCTTCTCCAACTTTTGCCCTGTTTCCAGTACCGCTTGTCTCTCATATCCCACAACGGCGTTTTCTCATTTAAGGCATCGATTCATTTCTCATTACTATATTGATGGGTAAAATGAACATAGATTAGGGTTACCAGAATTTTTTCTCCGAATCCGGGGACGCTTCAGCACTTTTTCACCAAAACCCGGGGACGCTTTCGACATTTTTTGTCCTAATGATGCGATGCACGTTTATAAGTTATATGATGATTAAAGGTTGGGTTAACTTAAAAGAAACATATTTGTCATTGTTATATATTTAGTATTTTAAAAGATATGGTACCTGATTTTACCTCCAACTTGTCAATTGTCATTGGTATTTCTCAGAAGAATGAATCTTCTTGAGATGATCTTGTCTGCCCGAAAATTGTCGGCAAGTCATGGAAAAGTTTGTTAATATAGTTAGTGTAGCTTGAACTGTTTCTGTACTCATTCTAACGCTCTGTGATGTCCCCATCATGTTCATTGAGGAGAAGACTCTCTCTACAGATGTGTTACCCCCAGAAAGACACAAATACAGTTCTACTAAGTTGCGAAGCTGAACATATGGGACCATTTTGTTAGAAAAATGTAAATAAAGTTAATTCCATCTTACACCAACACTGGATTCATTCCATCCGTCTACTTTATCTTTTGACACAAATTCCTTTAGAGAAAAATTTCATTGATTTCTTTCTTTAAACGAATGCATTAACAAATCAGGGCTTTTAAAAAAGTATATCTAGATTTACAAAAAATTCTGGGGTCAACAGTAAAAATCCGGGGACATTGCGGGGACGAAATCTGTCCGGGGACAAAGAGCTAAATACGGGGACTGTCCCCGGGAAACGGGGACGTCTGGTAACCCTAACATAGATGGCAGTATACACGAATAGGAACGTGGAGCATAGAATACATAAACAGAATGAGTCATGTGGCTCGGAGGTGTGCACATGCCGAGAAACTTTGGCGTGTCCACACATGCCGAGCCACATGAATCATTCTCTTTAGCATGAATAAGGTTTAATACCGAAATATTGTGTTCGTGATATGTGTTCTTCTCCCGTCGCTGTCCTCAACTTTGGTGAGTGATGAGTCATTTTCCCTTTCCTTGTAATTTATATTTCCTAAAGCCGTTTCCTTTTTCCTTTGTTTAGTTTTTGTAAATACACAATTATTATTGTTATTTTACCAGGTCCAAAAAATTTTATGTCTTTATTTTATTAAAAAACAAAATTTGTTTTAATTAATTTCACTATAATTTGACTAGTTGTTACAGAGATTATACATTCCTACATTTATTGCTGTCATGTTCCCATATCCACTGCCTCCCTACTGCAACCCCCACCCTACCCACTTGGTTACCCAGCATGGTGGGTGAGCGGTTAATGCTTTGGCCTCGCGTTTGGGAGGACGCCAGTTTGAATACCTGCTTGGACATCCAGTTCCATGGTTTCCCCAAATCACTCCCGGTGAATGCCGAGATGCTTCCTTCTAAAGGAATTTGATAAATTCCTTCCCATTCCTTGTCCCCAGTCCCATCCTGCCTCTAATGACCTCGAGTTCGTGTAAAGCCATAATTAAAAATAAATAAAATAAAAAAACTACTTGTTTCATCTCAGTCATGTAGTGAATCTCGATCTGTAGACATCTGGTCCCCATGCCATATGTCCCCTCTATTCATGATTAAGGTTTAGACCAAAATATTATAAAGTGTGTTCATGTTCAACCTGGCTATTCTGTAGTGAGTAATGGTTTATTTTCCATATTGTTCCTTATTTTCAATGCCAAATTTAATTCACTCTTTGCATGAACTTCTTATATATATCTTGTACCATTTGTCAAATTATTCACTTAGATATATACAAAGCACATAGTTTAAAATGCATTTATTTTGTAGCTGCTTGATGCTCTGAAAACCAAGAAACTCGGAGTTGACCAGTTCTCTCAGAATGAGCTTCACCCTTCATCTGATGATGAATCAGCTGCTGTTGCATGGATATTTGTTGTGGATACTTTGAATTTTTCTTTCTGGGCAGAGGAAGATACACCAAAAAAATGGGAGGTTACATGGAAAGGGACAACATACACAGGATATTTTGCATTATGTGCAGCAATTAATAAAGCTCTACATGTATGTATATTGCTATACGTGTGGCTAGAAGAAAATACTACACTAAATCTCTTCTTTTTTTTCACTGAAATCTATATTTTTAGGGTGGAGTACCAATAACTGATCCAAATTTCTACAAGGAAATAACTATTGAAAAGGCAAGAGAGTTGTTCAGGGGAGATAATAGCACAGACATTCCAATGTTGAATGAGCGAGTTAACTGTTTGCATGAAGTTGGAAAAGTGATAACTGAGAAATATGAAGGTATCTATGTTATATATTTTTTATTAACTTTAATTATATTCTTTTACTCATTTGAAATATTCCAATTAATTTCAGTTAATCATTATCAAAGTTTGCAACTTCTAGGTCAGGAAGCAATTTTATTAGTATAAAAAAATTAATTGTGTTTGATATGATTGATCTGGAGATCCCCAGAGGCATTTCAGCCTGTTAAATGCCCGATATTTCAGCTGACAGCATAATTCACCTAGATCATGGCCTTTGATTAGTCAACCTACTGATCAAACAAGGAAAAGAAGACCTGTAATTCAAAGTGAAATTCAAATTTTCAAGCAGAATCTTTCAATCAACATGTTGTGGATATTCAGTTCTCAGATTTCAGTATTTTGTTTACGGCTAACCAATGAATAGCCATCCACATAAAGGAGGAGTTTCTTGAATATTTTTCCGGCCCACGAGGTTTATCACACTTTTACAAAATTTATTCATATTTGTTTTACAATATATACATATTTTATTCCGTGGTTCGGATTCCACGTTAAACTGTAGGTCCCAGAGGAAAGGAACTGGCCGTCCTACCTCTGACACAATGGCTTAGTATGCCTCCTTCGGGAGGATCCAACCAACCTTCGGGTTGAGGCCTAAGTTAAGTTTTTACATATTTTATAATGGCCAAGGTAGTGAAAATTAATGTTTTTTAAAAATACATTATTTGTGCATCCATATAAACAAAAAGTAACTATCAAAATTATGAGAAAAAGTTAACTTTGATTTTAACATAATATCCTTGCGAATATATAATTTTATATGCAGCCCGCAGAGTTATGATGCATTCGCAAAGTGGCCCGCAAGATCATTGGGGTTGGCCATCCCTGGTATACATGTTCCTGAAGAACATTGAAATTGAAAGCCATTTGGATTTTTAGTTTATTTTCGACAATCAAAAAGGTTTAGTGTTTTTTGGTGTGCTTGGCTATTTTGTACTTTATATAAAAAAAATGGATCAAAGAATTTATATAAAATTATGCTCGAAAAATGTAAAAACTGTAGTAATACACTTGAAATGTTAACAATAGCTTTTTTCAAATTTACTGTAAGAAAAACAAGAATTTACAACTGATATAGCTGTTTCAAAGAAGGCCGTAAAGACATTGAAAACGGGGCCATCTTGGATGGCTTAACACACCAACAACAGACGAAAATGTTGAACAAATGAAAAAAATTCTTCTGGAAAATTGCTATATCACTATTAGAGAGTTTGCTGATGATTTTGGAATATCATTTGATCCATGCCAAGCAATTTAAAAAAAAATGTTTAGGTTCAGCACTAAAAAAAAAAAAAACCTACAGGCCGTCCTCAGACTGCAACAACGCCGGAAAATTTGGCGCGTGTGTGTGTCTATGCAACATTCACCAATCTTTGGGGACACTTAAAGCCTATAGTGTACAAACATCGTCCCACAACACTGCAAGCACTTAAAGAGGCCATTACGCAAGAATTGGCAGCCATTCCAAGAGAAATGACGCGAAAATGTATGGAGAACTTTCTAGATGGACTTTGTCAATGTGTCAACAATGGAGGGCAGATATAATTTTTAAAACCAAATAATTAAAAATGGCAAAGTATGTATTTTTCATAAATAAAAGTAATTATTCTATATCATTTTTAGTTTTTATGTAACAACACATTAAAATGAGGGAGGTTTTATTGCCGGACCCTGTATTAAATGAACAGAACTTTTGTCATACAAATGGCTAATTTTTCTCTTTTACGAATTGCTTTTTTCCAGTTTGTGGTGCACTTCGATATAGTTGATTTTTACAGGTTATGTAATTTCTCGAAGCATTCTCGAGACATACAAAAATATGTAGAAATTCTATGTTCATGTGACTCCAGTTCCCGGCAAAGACGGTGGTATTCACCGAGGCATTCTTTCTTTTTATTGATGTCGCGAACCCTTTTCTTTCTGCGTAGTGCAAACAAAAGAAGCAGAGTCTCCTCATCACTTGACATGTTTTATTAGAATTTACTAACCCTAGAAAACTTATTGAAGCCTAAAGAATGAAATAAAGAAGTACAGATCTCTTTGTCAGAGAGGGTATCACTAAACTGGCATTTATCGCTATAGACTTGACACATCCTGTGTGGAGTACCAAAATTGCGTGTTGCCATGATGAGAGAACGACCAGTTGCTATTACCGCTTGTTGCATTCTGTGTGCCTGGACCTTAAAGGTCACAGAAAAACACTTAATTTTCAGAATTTAGAACACCTTTCTCACAAACACTCCAGCTCTTACAATTCCTAAGATCTCAATAACTGTTCCACAGTCAGACCCAGAGCTGGCGGATAATATGGGTGTGGTTGGTAGAAGTACCCACCTGGGAAATTCCGGTTGGGTATTTTACCCACGCGAAATTTGAGAACGATCGAGCGTGCATAGAGGAAACAAACTGGCAGGAAAAGAGAGAGCACACCACCTGTGCATAGACTCATACCGTATAGAATAGACTGCTTATCGTTTCAAGATAGAGAATGCAGTCACAACCATGTGCACTGTAATACCATTTGCTGTTAGAGAGAGACGGAATGGCAGTGGTTGTATCCCAAATTTGATATTTTTTTCTACAGTCAGCCAGTCGGGCAAGACCTGTAAATTTGTGCAGCAGGTTATTTCCAATTCTGTTGACGCTTCTCCTTGGCGTCAACCTCATTCTGTTCTGTTTATTTTTTTCCAATTACATCTCCTGGGAATAGGTCTCCGTCAAAATTAAGAACAAGATCGTCCTGTCGATCGTATTCCATTGCTGTGAGAGGAGCCAACAAGAATGAAAATTCAAATTTTGTGTCTTTTTTTAAGGCTCTAGCTGAAGATGTGACTGAACTGAAATCATGACTGCTGAGAGATGATCACAAATAGCTTTTCATGATGTACACACTAAACTTCTTGATTTAATGGAAGAAATAAGACCACCTGATTTTTTTTTCCTATTTTACTAGACGACACCTCCAATATTTGCAAAACTGAGCTAGTGTTCGTTTACTTGAGAATATTCTTTGATGATTTCATTGAAAATGAATATTTTATTGATTTATTTTCAACTGTGAACACCATGGCAGAAACCGTATTTGATCTGGCCCTTTACATTTTCGTTAAGCACAATTTGCCACTCTCAAAATCCTGATGCTATGATGGAGCTTCTGATGTCTCTGCAAAAATAACGGTATTACAGTCACGAATACGCAAAGAAGAGCCTGGAGCGTTATTTGTGCATTATAATATTCACACTCTCAATATTGTAGTACAAAATAGAATTATAGTAATGAGAAAATTCAATGGAACAGTAAAATATTTGGTAAACTTTCTGCGAGACTTGCCGAAATGACTTTGACAGTTAAAGCAACAGCAAATGGGAATAGAAAAAGGAACTAACGATGATTTGCTTTTTCTTGCAACCTATTGTCCTACAACGAATTACAGAGATTACAAGCTTAGTATAATTTTTTAAATATGGATTTTGTACTTTTAAACGTAATTATTAATTTTTTACACATGCGTAACAAGAATCTCTGAAATCAGTAATAGAAAATTATAGGCAACAAATTGAATTTTTATACGATCATTCTGTAGCCAGAAAAGTAGAAAGCGCTGTTGCTGTTGAGACTTCTGGATTATACCCCCATATGGAATCTCTTAACAATGATAGAAATTTCTCATCCCCTCCCAATTTTGAATGGAGATCTACATACATGATAACTGTACGTCTTCTGCAGCTGTTTGTTAAAATAAAAAATATCATATAACGAGTACGGCAATGCAACTGTTATTGATGTTATTCATTTTCGGACGTGTTTCGTCTCTTCGACATATCTTCAAGGTACACTTTTCTGTGTAATAGGTTATCAGTTTTTAACTTTTATACATACTGGTTTTTGCTTACATGTGATACTAATCTTACATGTGTGAATTACATTATGATTTACTATGTAATTAGTATCATATCTAAAAAACAAAAAAACAAAAAACTGTTCTGTAGAAAAGTTAAAATCTCATAACATATTACCAGAAAAACGTGTACGCTTAACGATACCACGACGAGAGGCGAAATGCGTCCGAAAATAAATAACATCAACAGTTGTATTGGCGTACTCGTTAAAGAATATTTAACAGCTCTTCATAAATCAAATCCGTGTATTACAGAATTGAATAAGGACATGGAAGCAATCACCGATATTTTGCACTTCGTTCCAGACTAAAAATTCAAAGAAATTTGGCGAAAAAGTGTCTAGTCAGATACTAACGATGAGATCAACGAACCAAAAATCTCACATCAGCGTAAAATTCCCAAGCGACTCTGGCAAGGTAAGAGCGAAAAATTCCGATTAAACATACTCAAGATTTTCAGAAAATCTTAAAGTTTATGATCAAGTTCTCATGTTAAAGAGTCGATTCCACCCACTTCTTAACATTGTAAGAACGATACACTTTGTGACAGCCCACGCACGTTGAAACAATTATAAATTTTTATAACCATGACACCGAGTGAGAAAGATTGCTGAGTGAGAGACATATTTTTGCAAATCTTGAGAAGCAGGCAAAAAATTTAAGAGGGGTTATAAATTATTTACAGAAGTTGAATCAGTTTATTTAAAAAAAAAGCAAAGTGCAGTACAGTTTTTGCATTGCGCAACTAGTAGTACTGAGTAACAGTAAATATTTAAAAAAATTGTACACAAATTAAATATATTTAATAAATTATAAGATTTTTTTTAAAATTCGTTTTGTAGTTTCTACCCCTATTGATCTTTTTGTATGATCATCATTGTTATTACTTTTTTTTGGTAAGATTACCAAACAACATTTTCAGGTACCCCCCCCCCCCCCCCCCCCCCCCCCCCCCCCGACCTCCTTTATGCCTAACTACCCACCCAGGATTGACATGAAACGCCAGCCCTGGTCAGATCCATCAGATTTTTATTTATTTTTATTATTTTTAAATGCTTAATGTCTCTCAACAGCGAGGTCTTTAGAGATGGGAAAGGATGGGGGGCATGGAATGGGAAGGAATTCGGACATGGCCTCTTGAAGGAAGCATCTCGGCATTTGCCTGGAGTGATTTGGGAAACCATGGAAAACCCAAATCTGGATGCCCGGACAGGGATTCGAACCGCCGTCCTCCCGAATGCGATACCAGAACACTAGCCGCCATCAGATTTTACCGCAAACAGTGAAAGAAAGTAAACATTCATGTATTGCAAATGAAGGTGTGGAGGTAATATTCCACTGGGGAATAAACTTCTTCAGAATCATTAAATAATAATTATTGTACTTGCTTAGCTTGAAGTTTAATGTAATATTTTTGCTAATCTGAGATGATTAAATTATACAGATTTTTCCAGGTTCATTTGTAAACTGCATCAAGCAATGTAAGAACTCTGCACTTAATCTTCTTCAGTTGACTGTTGATAACTTCCCATGTTACAAGGATGAAGCAAATTTTGAGGGACATACAGGTAACATGAAACACTTTTCTAGTACTTTTATTAAAGTAACCGTATGGAACTGCAGAACACTTGTTTTTGTGTAGCCATTTAAGTTGTGTACTTGACCAAAATACTTGTGTAAATCTTTCTTTAGTACAGTTTGATTTATTCTCTGTGCCAGATTATATTTTGAATGTCCAGTTTAATTAAATCAAGCTTTTTAGCAGAAAGTATATTTATGGGTTCCACAATCTCAGATTATACACACGTAACAGCATGAAAATTTTATTTTATTTTTTTGCTTGTTTTTGAATAATCACATAATTATGTTCAAGTTAAAACTATTATAACTACATTGTATAATAGTTGTAAGGAGACTGAGCAGGCCCAACAATCAATTATACATAGCAAAAGTCAGTGAAATTCTGTCATTAAAAATACCGTATCAGTTATATATGTTGTCTAAATTGTTATTGAACAATATGCCAAAAAGTGACTGTCAAATCGAATCAAAACATAATTAGCATGCTGTTGGTCAGAGAAATTGGGCAGATAGAAGTTGGAGAAGGAGTTACATCTGCAGAAACTTGAGAAATTGGATAATGGAAACAAAGAAACTGCCGCGAGGCACTGAAAATAAGATAGGATAGGGAAAAATAAAAAGATACCCGTCACTTACTACAGATGAAGGCAGGAGGACGAGACGAACACGTAAAAACACAAAAACATAAACAAATTGCACAATATTTCGACATAGTCATGTGGTAGGTGAGACAAATGGCCGGGGGAAAGATGTGGTCACATCCCAACCCGCCACATGAATCGTGCAACAGCACACAATCTTGTTCCGCAGCCACTTGAGTAAAAGGCAATATGTCAGAAGCTGTTATGAAGTGGCTGCAATAAAACTGCAGACTGCATGAATTATACTTGAAATATACACCCATTGAATAAGATTAGTGGTGCGAATGTGCACAACACTTCGTTATACATATAGACAAATCAAGTGACATTTTATGGATCTGAAAATCGACAAATTTTTCACGCTATCTACAGCAAACTATCTATGTTTGTATCAAATTTATCCCCAACCTGTTTCCTGATATTGATGTGTAGCTTGTGAAAGTGAGGTTGAAAAATATATACAAATCAAAAGAAATAATAACCAAGTACAGTAGAGTCTCGCTAATCCGAACTAATTGGGACCGCGCCTTGTTCGTATTACCGATTTGTTCGGATTAGCCGGAGTTACAGTGACTAATTTCTACAATGAAGTATACCAAGCATATAAGTAGGTACAGCATGGTAACAATTGGGAACAACTGGGTGAACAATGGCTCACTCTCACTCCCTCCCTTTTTTGTTGAGATGTTTGAAGTGTTCGTGGTCAGTGCACTCTCAGACGGCTCGCGAACTGCTGAGTTAATCTTAGCAATCGATCGCTAACACACTTTCAAAATTCGTGTACACTAGCGTGTTATCGCCATGAGTAAACGGAAACATACGACGTTAACGCTCAGAGAAAAACTGGATGCTTTGAAGCGATTGGACAGTGGTGAGAATGTATCTAAGCTGGCGACGGAACTAGGTGTTGGTAAGGCAACCATTTGTGATTGGAAGAAGAACTGAGTGAAGCTTGAACAGTGCTGCGCAACGTCTTCGGGAAAAACACTCGAGATTCGGCAGACTCTGAAACAGTCCCAGTACGATAAAGTGGATGAAGCTCTTTTCTTTTGGTTTACACAGGAAAGAGAAAGGGGAACTCCTCTGAGTGGACCAATGGTTCAGGAAAAGGCTGTTTACCTAAACAAATTAATGAATGGTGATGAGTCTTTTAATGCGAGTACGGGTTGGTTGGACAGATTTAAAAAACGTCATGGGATTCGTCAGCTAACAATTACTGGAGAGAAGCTTTCTTCTGACCATGATGCAGCGAAGGAATACGTGCATGAATTTAATAAACTGATAAGAGAGGGAAATTATTCTCCCCAACAAATTTATAATGCTGACGAGACAGGCCTTAATTTTAGGGCATTGCCAACAAAAAGCCTGGCATCAAAAGCAGAAGTCCAAGCTCCTGGCTTTAAAATGAGCAAAGATCGTGTGACTTTACTAGTGTGCAGCAACGCTGCTGGTTATCACAAGCTCCCTTTAATGATGATCGGCAAATCTGTTAGCCCCAGAGCTTTCAAAAACTGCAACATGAAATCCCTACCTGTATACTATCGCAACCAGAAAAAAGCACCGAGCGTGGTGGTGTAACGGATAGCGTTCTGGCCTCGCATTCGGGAGGACGGCGGTTCGAATCCCCGTCCGGGCATCCAGATTTGTGTTTTCCATGGTTTCCCCAAATCACTCCAGGTGAATGCCGGGATGCTTCCTTCAAAAAGGCCATGGCCGAATTCCTTCCCATTCCTTGCCCCCATCCTTTCCCGTCTCTAAAGACCACGTTGTTAAAAAGGGACGTTAAACTGTTACAAAAAAAAAAAAAAAAAAAAAAAAAGAAGAAGAAGAAAGCATGGATGGATGGTAAGCTGTTCAAAGAATGGTTTCACGACCAGTTTGTTCCCTCTGTCCGGCGGTTTTCCAAGGAAAATAATTTGCCTCCCCGTGCTATCCTTTTGATTGATAATGCACCTTCTCACCCCAGCACTGAGGAATTATGTGATGGAGAAATCGTGGCGAAGTTTTTGCCGCCGAATGCTACACCACTTCTACAGCCGATGGACCAGGGCGTACTACAAACATTAAAAATGATTTACAGAAAACAATTCTTAAGAATGCTGATCCAAGATGATAACATTCCTTTAGTTGAAAAAATAAAAAAAAACAAATCTGAAGGATGTTGTTTATTGGGCTGCTGAGGCATGGCAGAAAATTTCGGAAAACACTTTGAGAAAATCTTGGAGAAAACTATGGACATCTCTTGAATTTCAGGACATACCAGCTGAAAATGAAGAGGAGAGTTTCCTAAAAATGGTACAGACAATCCCTGGATGTGAAGGAGCCTGTGAAGCAGACGTAGATGAATGGATGGCAGCGGATGATTCAATACTGGAGCACCTTACTGACGTTGATTTAGTGGCTGCTGTGACTCAAGACCAGGTAGAAGTGGAATGTTACGACGAAAGTGACAATGAGACGGAATGTGACAAAGGAGAGTTGGTGTCACACACTGACACGGCAGAAGCCTTTGATCTTGCGCTACGCTATATGGAGCAACAGACCACTGCTACACCAGCTGATTTAATGTTTATCAGACGATGGCGCAACTTTGCGTCATATAACAGACTGTCTTCATTACGCCAAAAAACAATTACTGAGTTTCTGTGCTCTAAAAAGTAGGGATGAAATGTGTGTTTCTAACCGTTGTAACTACTATCGTAAGTTTGACAGTTTTTCTTTCAGTGTTACACACTTTTTAAATTTAATCTTTTCTAGCTAATTTTTCTGTATAAATTAAAATTGTGTACATGTACAGTAGTTAACCACACAATTATGTAGCGTATGAACTGTATTTTCAGGGTGTTTTAATTCTTTTACCATTTTTTATATTAAGACTATGTAATGCTTTGCCATGTTCGGATTAACCGGACGTTCGGATTACCGGGGTTCGGATTAGTGGGACTCTACTGTATAGATCATTGAAAGAAAAAAAATCTCACATTATCTCCTTGTTACACAATTTCTTGATTGGGGTATATCGGCAAGATACTAATATATATGATGAAATGTTAAATCAAACATTAAAACATAAAGAGGATTGCAGGTTATTCTTTGAACAAACATAAATCAGACATACAGCATTCAATGTAAATCTAAACTGCAACTCATTTAAGTGAGCTGGAAAGAGCTGCTTTACATGTTGAAAAATTTCCAAATTTCTATCACAAAACATCCTGGCTTTGTAAAATTGTTACAAGCCCAACATTTTGCTATGCCAGGCAGCATAGATTTGGCTTACATATTTGAAAGATGTCACGTAACTCATCCTGAGAGTAGTGACACCTGTGCTTAAGTACTTTTTCCTTGAGAATGTCTGGAACATTGGTGTATCACCACAAAAAAAAAAAAAAAAAAAAAAAAAAAAAAAAAAAATATCCTCCTTCAAATCTCTAAATATTCCAATTCTCATTATGCACTACTTTAATTGAATTCTTCTGAAACTTGGCTATATTATAGAATGATTTATTTTAAAAGCTTTTGTCTATGACAGCTTTTCTGCTAAACTCATCCATTTAGTAATTATTAAACTTTGAAATGTGAGGAATGATTATTTCAGTTACAGTAATACCCCGCTTTACGTGAGGGATACGTTCCGCAAAAAATCGCGTTAAGTGAAATTCGCGTATATCGGGGTTTACGATTAAACAGAGTCAAAAGTTAATGCAAAAAAAAAAAAAAAATACAAATCATTGGAATCAATCTCTTTAATTCTAAGAACACTTTATGCAGTATTACTTTTTTTTTTAAACGGAAAAATACATCTATTGTCTTTTGGGTAGCATTTCTTTTACGTTCTTGTAAAATACGTTCACCCAACGCTGTTTTTAATTGTTTGACACATGGTCCAAACACGGTCATCATCACTATCTATTCTATGCAATATGTCCAAACCTGAATAAATTTTTGAACGAATATTTTGTATTCCGCTTGAAAATAAAATTCTCTCTTCTACTTGTCCTTCCTCATCGTTTATGAAATTATTCTGTAACTCGATCAGATCTTCATTGCTGAGCGTCGTGAGTTGCTACAAGTTCTTCAAGATCTTCTACCGCGACATCTTCAAGTTCAGACCACTCAATCATTGCAGCAATGTCTTCAAGCACTTGTCTGTGCATTTGGACAATTCTTGTAGGTGCTTCCACTACATCTGGCCAAAGATTACGCCACACCCTGTTCATACAACTCCTTTTAACTTCTTTCCAAGACTCGTCTATGTTGTGAATAGCCTTCAGGATGTTGTATGACTTCCACCGCTCTCGCATAGACTGTCTTCCTTCCCCGTATGTTTCATGAATTAGCTGGCTAAAAGTGCGGCGATGGTAATAAGCTTTGAAGTTTGCTATTGCTCCCTGGTCCATAGGTTGTAATATTGACGTAGTGTTTGGTGGAAGGAACATCACGTACACTTTTAAGTCTCTCGGCGTATCAAGTGAGGTTGGATGTCCTGGGGCATTGTCTAAGAGTAATATAACTTTACGTTCAAGCCCATTTCTGTCACAGTAGGATTTTACTGACTGGCAAAAACTATTAGAATACCAATCTTGAAAAACTTCCCGTGTAACTCGCGCCTTTCTGTTGGACCGCCCATGACTGGTAGGCTTATCTCGTCTGTACCTCGCATTGCACGATGTGTTTCTGAATGGTAAACCAGTAAAGGTTTCAGTTTGAAATCACCAGTGGCATTACCACCTAGCAGAAGTGTTAATCGATCTTTCGCAGCTTTGAAACTGCTGGCTTGACGTTCTTCTTTAGAAATGAATGTTCAAGATGGCATATTTTTCTCACTAAAGCCCGGTCTCATCATCATTGAAGATGAGACAAACAGAAATTTTTTCTCGTGCTACGAAATCTTGAAAGTCTGGAAACTCAGTTGCAGCTTGAGTGTCTGCACTGGCGGCCTCACCTGTTACCTGGATATTGTGAAGATTGGAGCACTGCTTGAACCGATGAAACCAGCCTCTGCTAGCAGCAAAAGTCACCTTCTTCTGTCTTTAACATCTCATACAAAGATTTTGCTTTTGTGCATATGATATCTTGAGTAAGTGGTGTGTTCTTCTTATTTAAATCTTCGATCCAGACTGCTAGCAACTTCTCCATTCTTTCTAGGATAGAAGATCTCGAACGAGAAGTTTTGTTGCACTTATAGGTGTTGAACTTTCGCTGGAAAGTTTAATTTTTTACCGATTTTTAAAAATCGTTCTCACAGTCGATTCTGACAGACCAAAATCTCTGCCAACAATTGTTGCTTTTCCTCCATTTTCCGTTCTTCTTATCACCTTCATCTTCAATTCCAAAGTTACGCTTTTACGCTCTTTTTTTTCTTCGTAGGTGACATTTTTAACGTAGTGTTAAATTATGTATATCCACCAAACGTTAAAACACGACTGCCAGCCGAGATAAACAAATGGAACAAATGAAACAAACGAGGGAATTCCCATAGAACAAAGTCGTAGGACGGGGAATCCTCAATTCTTCGATCAGAATGGTCGGAGAAAGAGGGGATTACCGCGACCAAAGAGAAGCCAATGACTACATTATGTGACTACATATTCTTAAGCAAGCAATTCGCGTAATACAAGGCATTTTAACGTGAAATTTGAAATTCGCGTTAAAGCGAAACCGCGCATAACGGGGTCGCGTAAAGCGGGGTATTACTGTATTTGTCTAAAACTTTAAAGATAGTTAGTTCCTCATAAGGATACTTTTTAAATGTGAGGAATTATTATTTCAGTTATTTGTTTAAAAAATTAAAGATATTTAGTTCATCATAAGGATACTTATATCACAAGGTTCATATTAATTTTCTGTTTAATTTTATGGTTAAATTTTTTAGGACACGGTACAGACTTGAAAAGTCTTTTAATATAGAGTCAATGGTTATATAATTTATTTCAATACTAAACGCTTCACTTCCACTCCCCCTTCAGGCTCTGATAAACTATTATTATATTACATACTTTAAGGTTGACATCATGATCAACACACAAATCACAAGACCAAAGCAGTTGTACAATATTTTGCTTTAAATCTCATTCATGCAGAGAAGGTCGGGTTATATGGCAAGGGAGGTGTTTGCACACCAGACCTTACTGCATGAGTGAGTTGGAGAACAGGGTGGGGGTGGTAGGGATAGAGGGTAAAATAATGTGAAGTGAACTAATGAGAACGCTATAAAAAATATATTACAGGTAATGGCAGAACTCACAAGTAGATATATATATATATATATATATATATATATATATATATATAAATAAAACTAAGGAAGGATTCGAAAATAAGACCCAACACTTACCACAGATGAAGGCGGCTGGGAATGACGAACACAAAAAAGAACAAACACAAGAAATGAGCAATATTTGGCGTATAGCCTTATTCTTGCAGAAGTGAGATACCAGGCGGAGCCAGACGTGTACAGGGCGACGGCTGTCTTATGAATCAATATATTTTTTTGTTTTTATCCTATTATTGCTTCCATATTTCTCCATTACGAGTTTTTATATTCGTATTTACTCATTTGTTCCACTACTGCCTCTGATTTTTTTTTCCCTGTACAGTTGTTAGTAGTTCACTTCACGTTAGTTTATACCTACCACCCTCACATTGTTCTCCAAGGCCAAGACAGTGATGCAGTAAGTTTGTGTGTGCAATCCCCCCTTGACAAATGACCCATTACTCTCTGCACGAATAAGACTTTAAACTGAAATATTGTAAAACTGTATTCATCTAATGCTTTGTGTGTTTGTCACAGCCCTCTTGCTTTCAACTTTAGCTAGTAATACCTTATACTTTGTTATTTACATTGCCTAAATGCTGTTCCTTCTCAGTAGTATCATTAAAGTTGAAATAATTTTATTAATGGTCCCAGACATCTTAGCTCGGATTGTTTCTCCCTCTTAAACACATGCTCTGGCATAGTGATTTTCCTGCATCAGAAGATGCATTAAATAAAATCATTCTTGTATTGAATATTTTTACATGAATATTTGCAAGTGCACTGCATGTTTGAAAACTTATTAGGTTACCAATTTGTTTCCCAGAAACTTCCAAAGCATTATAATCCAGTCACAGTGAATTACTGTCATGGTATGGAGCAAAGGTAAAAGTTATTTTAGCACCCGACCAATAGTGACAGCAGCATCCTATTGCTCATTTCCAATGTAACAGACTTCATTTCAAGACTTGCAACATTCAACCTAGTGAGAGCTTCCAAAACACAGGAAATGGTACCTGTGAAATCTCGCATGTTATTAACCAATCAACTTGCAACTAGCCAGCTTGCAAATCTCTTTATCAGTCATGGCAAATGGTCATAGGCTAATGTATTCACCCAGAACTCAAGACCTGTTTGCGTCCATTCATACAGTCAGCAGCAGTTTCAATCCCTGCTTTTCTTGTTATTAGAATCCATCCTGTTTGCCAGTTATGCCTCTCCGTTCAGGTTGTGGCTGTTGGTTTCTCTGTATAAACTTGCATCATCCAACCACCAGGTTTTATCAGAAGTATTTCCCATTTCCTTTCTCAACGTACTTGGCAGTCCCTCACTGTGCCTGCTTTCTCTGCTCCCCCCTTCCCCTCTCTTTTCCCCAACCCTGCCAAGTGGAACTGCTTCTTACTACAGTTTGATTATAACAATCTTTTACTTAACTGTAGTTTTAAATAATCATAGTTGATTAACTATAGTTTCCTAAATCAATTTTCTATTAAATAGTTTTATATTACTAAAAATTTTATTTTTAATTAATTACACCATCTCTTTTTTCTTATCTTTTCCATTTTTATTATTATTATTTGACCTGCAACTGTCCTATCAGCTGCCAGTAAGCATTTTATTTGTAGTGTGGAATGAAATAAATCTTCATTCTGTGCCATTTTCTTCTAATGAAAGTGTTTATATCCAAAAATTTCATTTAACTGTATACAACTACTGTTATGCCATTAATTGTGAAAAGTGATAATTTTGCAATTCTTATTTATTTTGTTGAGATTCATCACTTTTTTTTATTATTAGTAGTGAGGAAATAAAACACATTTTCAGTTGACATAAACATTGTCTGTTAATACAATTTTTCTTTCACACTCCAGTATCATTCTACAAGAGAGCGCAGATTCTTATTGGTGACATTTGGGCATGCTTCAAAGGCAAAGGCTTGGGTTACTTTGAAGACATTGACTCAATTGGAATGTTTGCTGACTACAGGTATTTACTTGTCATTAAATATGTATTCCTGTTTGATGCACATAATTTGTTCAGCATATCTGTTGGTAACTTGATCCAGTCTCTGCAGAAAAGAGTGATTTGGTTACTCAGTGGTTGAGCCATCTGACTGAGATTGAAATGTCTCCATTTGTAATTCATGCTCAGCAGAGATTTTCAAAAGCAATTAAACTAACTTTCTCCTCTAGCACAGCTTGCTGTGTAATGTGAAGTATGCCAGACGCTTTCATGGTTCGGATTCCACATTAAACTGTATGTAACCTATACCGGGGGTAGGATTACTGGGTTAAGTTAAGGCGGCTATGATAGGAGCAGAATGCGCAGCCAATAAAAATCCTATCATCAGGTCATTATGACCACATGAGCCTTTACATTTACCTACAAAAGAAAATAGCTCAATTGCCTTGTGATGAAATTAAGTACAAGTTTATAGTCCTTGTTGTCTCTTCTCTTTCACTAACTATTCTTAATTCTTCTACCAATATCCATCCAGATCTCATCACCAATATATATCATGTATACTCCCATAACTCTCTTCACTTACCTCCTGTCCACCAATGTCTCCCAATCCCACTTCTTTATAATTTCAATTGCTGAACGCATTCTTCATAACTTCTACAAGCAAATCTAACTTTCTTCCTTTGCATCCTCTCTAATTCCCATGTTAAAAATCAATAATGTGGGTTCCATGACTGCAGCACTATGTTCAACACAATATTAGAATCTCATTTCCCTAATGCATTGCCTCACCACCTTCTGCACTAACTGTAGGACTTTTAAATCCCTCCCTACCACATGCTCAAATGATAATCCAAGATAGTTATATTTCATTCCACAGTCACCTTATTATTCCCCCCCCCCCCCCCCCCCCCGGGACAACAGTTTTTCAATTGGTTTCATGCAATCCTTTGTCTTTCTGTTGTGAGTTATCCTTTTCATCTCACCATACCCACTACAAAATATGCCCTCAATTAACTGCATCATATATTCTAATCATTGTCTTTTTCCTTTCTATGTTTCATCCACTAACAAATTAACCAATCCCACAGGTCTTAAAATGTGACCCACCATCCCGTATCTTCTTTCTGCGCAACACTTTCACAATTTTCTTTCCACACTGATGATTTACAAAAGATGTTCATTTCTTATTTTATCTGTCCACCTTATTTTCAGCTACATTCTATAGCACCACATTTCAAAAGCTTCAATTTTCCTTCTTTCTGGTATTCCTAAAGTCCATGCTTCACTACTACATTGTGAAGTTCTTCATTCATTAAGGTTTTAAAATTTTCAGAGTTGTTGACCAGTATTTGAAACTAAAAGATTTTCTTTTAAAGAAGGTTATTTTCGCTAATGCTATTCTGCTTGTAACATCATTCCTACTTTCAAAATTAGTTTTATTTTTACTTTACAAGTAACAGAATTCATTTCTCCTATTACATCTGGTCCATTTTTCATATTTAATGTTCTATACAGGTATAATTCCTGTTCCACAGCTTGACTTTTGTCTTGCTGTAGTTTATTGTTAGTTCAAATTCTTTTCTCAGTATTTTGTGCATATGACTCAGTAATACTTCAATATCTTCATTCTGTCCTGCTAATAGACTGTGTTATCAGCAAATCATAGTATTCTGATTGTTGACCTTGAATATTTAAACAGTATTAAAATATTTATATTATCACCTATCCATATAAGCAGAATATCGGGGGGTTAGATTAAAGCCTTTTTAACTGATACATGTCTTGTGATTCTTTACTTTTATTATAACCACCTGATTATTAAAAAGAGTGTAAATTATTCTTCTATCTTGATACTTCAGTCTTTTTTTTGAGTCTACAAATGCAATAAAAGTATTCTTGCTTTCTTGATCCACCTGTCCAGTATTAATCTTAAAGCTGTAATTGCTTCGCTTGTTCCCTGGTTTTCCTTAAACCCAAACTGACCTTTACCTAATATCTTTTCTGCTGTCCTTTCTGACAATTTTGAATTTGCAATGTTAGACTTACAGGTGATAATTTTCTTATTTATCAGCTTGTACTTTCTTCAGGAGTTTTAAGATAACAATTTTATTAAAATCAATTGGAATCTCTCCCGTTTTTAACTTTTTGACATTTACTTCTGTTATGAAGGAATCTTATCAATTAAAATTGCCTTATTTTAGTTCAAATCATTCAAAGCTATGACAAATTTTCTCCTTAAAACTGAATCTCCTACATCACTCATGTTGATGTCATCTTGTCTTTCCAGCAGACTTTGTATTGGGATTGTTTATGATTTTTGTTTTGCACCCTTATGCACTTCACTGTCCTCAGAGGTATGAACCCACTATCCATGACTGTCATCACTGTTCACTGCTGGCATAATCTCTTGACACTCACAAAGTTGCTCATTTCTTGGTATGACTACATTCAGAGATTTAGTCCCGAGAGACCGAGCGTGGTGGTGTAATAGCTAGCGTTCTGTCCTCTCATTCGGTAGGACGGCGGTTCGAATCCCTGTCCGGGCATCCAGATTTGGGTTTTCCATGGTTTCCCAAATCACTTCAGGCAAATGCCGCGATGCTTCCTTCAAAATGCCAAGGCCAAATTCCTTCCAATTCCTTGCCCCACATCCTTTCCTGTCTTTAAAGACCTCGCTGTTAGAGAGACATTAAGCAGATAAAAAAAAGGTCCCGAGAATTTAAACTGTTATCTTCTTAAAATCATTGTCAAATAGTTAATGCATATGAGTTCCTAAGCTTACACCAATAATGCAGTTCCTCTTTGATTAAATGAAAATGTTTTTGACAAAACAGTCATTGATTGCTGAATTGGCTCTTCATTTTATCCTTATATTACAAGGTCTCACTAGAAACACGAACAGTGGTTACATTCAACCAATACAATTCTCTTGACATCTGTCCTTTATATTCCACAAAACACAATATGATAGCTATATGAAGTTTACTATTTTCTTTCGCTTTGCAATGAGCAGTTCACCACCAAGACTGACACTGAAGTTAACTAATCACTGGCCAGTGCAAGACTGTCATGTAGTCTCCATGAATCAACAAACTACCCCTTTCTTTATCACCCGTGCAACCTGAATTAGTCAATTTGATAGTGGCTTCTCCAGAACTCTGTACTAAAGTAACTCCTGCCATGATTCTTTGAAACAATTTTACATTATTGCAGACTTTCTTGCTTCTGCTTAAAATACTCACAATACTCCCCAATTCAAAAGAAATGTTCCTCTCCTTTATTGTTATCACTTTCTTCTCATTACTTCCTCCCAATTACTTCATCTTTCCCTTAAATCCTCTCATTTACTTCACTTACTCCAAGTATTGCTGCATGTTCCTTTAAAATTATTATATACATATTACATGCCCCTGGAAGATTGAAGTAATTTTTTGAGAAAAAAAAAACTTACTGAAATCTTAGGGGGGGGGGGGACACCGAAACTTAGAAAATTCCCCAAAAACTGAACTATCCCCGGGTTCGGACGGTCATTCTGCTTCCCAATTCACTCCAAAAATTACTATAACAATTTCAAATTCCTTACTCATTCACACATTAAATCACCAAAAATTTCAAAATTGAATTCAAATTAGAAATCAAGCATATTAAACAAAGTAATACAAAAATTATAAAAAACACAGAACAAAATATCGCAAAAAAGTCTTAAGTATAAACATTCAAGAAAATATCGCAATTATGTAAGCTACCTTACTCTTTGTAATCTTTAATAATCAGCCAAAAAGCAGCGAGAAATAGGTTTAATGTTACTATACAGTACTGCAGCTTAAAAACAAATTCACAATGCCTTAAAGTCAGAAAAATAAATAAACAGACAATAGTAACAATAAATTAACAGATTATAATAGGAAATCACTTTTAAACTTACCTAAATAAACATAATCCTTAGCTATCCAAAATTGTAAATAATCAAGTTTGGTTACGTGATCATATCGCTAATCTTCCAAACTTTTCAATACGGTAAAGCACTATAATAATAATACCAGAGAGAGTAAAATTCACTAAGAATTTGTAGTTTCAGATAGGTTAAAAACAGTAAACATGGTTTTTTAAACATCAACCCATGTGCACATAAAAGATTACAACACAGCTATGTAATTTTCGAGTTTAAAAAGTAACATTTATGCCACTAAATAATATCCTGTCAAACATATTTTAAGTTTCAAATAGTTGCCAGTTGTATAGTAAACAATATAAGTAATTTTAAAGTCACGATATAGAACAAAAATGTGCTCACTTCTAAATTGAAATTATGAACTTTAAAAGCCATTTCAATAAATGAAAACACTTGTAAAACTTGATTTGTTATATTCCTATTGATTACTAAAGCAATGCACCCTCCGCCACACACTTTTAGTGAATCGCAGAGTAATAGTAATAGTAATAATAATAATAATAATAGTGGCACATTTCTTTATTTCACTTTGTGGCAGGACGGAGTGGAGTCAATGGTTCATCAATTGCGCAATCCTATTCGTAACAACAAACAATCCCACTAACTCTGACCATGATGGCTGTTACGTGTTGGTGTATCATAATACTTGACATTGCTTGGCTCTTCATGCTGTCACCACCCAGAGGCTTAGCTCTGAGAATATGAATATTCTTCTGTTGAATTGTCTTATTTTTAAAAATTTCTGCAAGTAAGCATCATGCGGGAACTTAACACTGAACTAAAACACAAATGACATAATCACAAGTCCTCCTTTAATTAGCACTAAAATGTTCTTGCCAACACAGCCACAATCAACTTAATTGGATCATCAGATTGCAGAATCCAGCTTGGAGCACATGTACAGTTCACATTCACTCAAAACTTGTCTCTTTCATACTTCTGGCAGCTAAATGCACTATGACATTTTAGTTCACCACTTTCCTCTACCTTGTAACTCTGTACTAACATAAGTATCATTTTATAGTCCAATAATATAAACCAAAAATGAATGGTTTACCTCTAAAAGTAACCCGTCAGAGTACCTTGTGACACCTGAGAATCAGCATACTTCCCTCTCTTTGTCATCCACGTGACCAGACTCAGCCAATCACTGAATGTCTTCTCCAAAATCTGCTATTAAGCTACTGTAAGACCCAAGGATGACACTGGGGTTTTAGTATCGCCTTAGTGCCTTAACTAAAAGTTCACGTGGATGTAAAGTTCTGTGGAATTTTCACAAAATAATTTGAATTTGACCATGTAGCCTAACAGAACTCAACTTAAATGCTTGAAGGTCGCCACTAGATCTGTTTCTAAACCACAAATCTAGAAAAGGTTCCAAGATAACTACTAAATCACAAAAGTTCACTTCCAGAAAATTCTAAGTTTTATTTTCAAAGTCACATTTACTAAAATTTGCATTTAACAGTTGAGTAGGCAAATCGAACACTCTTTTCCAAAATATTGCAAATTGTGGAGAGAAAGTTTACCGATCCAAAACCCCTTTTCAGAATTTCCAAGTTCTACCTCAACATTATACTCGCAGGAAATCACCTGAGTTCCAATATGGCTGACTCAATGGCGCCAACATTACACCGTCTTCCTACACCAGACTTGCGCAGACTACCCAAACATAACACTCTGAGGAAAAAAGACGCGGTTACATGTAAGCAAGAGTTTATATAGGTTCAATGATGTCACAGCCGAAACACAACTTTCTACTGCGGCCTAGCCAAAATATTACCCAGCAAATTAAATGAACAAGAGGATAAAAGCGTTCAAACTCTGACAGTGTCTAGACTTATTTATTAGAAGTTCAACGGATATTTAGTGGGAATTTTTAGTGCCTAGTTTTAAATATCTTGTTTGACCTTCGCGTAGTGTCTCAACCTTATTCCGGCTTGGGGAATTACCAATCCATTTAAATTTATGCAATCTCGTCATTTCTATTGTATCACAAATTATCTAAATAAAATTAGTGTTAAAATATTCTACAAAAATTTACAAGTTTAATGGTGTAACTTACGTAAAAATCTGTGACCGGATAATGAAATTACAGCTTAGACAAGTTTTAATAAATTACCAAATAGTTTTTTGTTAATAACTTTACTTCTATTGCTTTTATTGAAAAATTAAATTGCCAGAATTTTCTCTGAATTAAATTACGTATTTTGAAAGTCGTTTTATCTCTAGGGCTAACTTCTATCGGTTGTAATAAATTCCTAAGCTGAGCACATGGTTTGAGTTACGAAATAATCTCTAAAATGTCTATAAAATCTGTTCTACTGCATGAAACGACCTGAAATTAAAATATGTGAAACTATATTTTTAGCTCTTTCAAGAAATCTACTTTTTAGTTTGAAAGCTTACTAGGATTCTGTGATAAAAAATTTTAAAAGTGAAGTGCATTTCAACGTAGTGTTTAGAAATTTATTTAAGTTATTTGCATGTCCAGAAACTATGGAATTTTAGTGAATTTAGCTTTCTGTAGAATTATTATTATTTAAAGGTTACTTTATTTTGCTCAAAAGTGCTCTGAAATGGTGAAATGTTCACGTTACAAAAATCTGTTATTTGGAAGTTGAATTATTATGGATTACCCCACTTCAGGTTAGTATGAAGGTTTTATACTCTTATAAAAAGTTGGTTTAGTGGTTTTATTAAGTGTTGAGTAACTTATTGCTTTTAAAATGGTTTAGAAATGATGAAATTCTCATATGTCAGAAGTTCATTGTTTCCAAGTTGAACTATTATTGATTATTTTATTTCCGATTGACATAGAGTTTATTTACTGTTAAACAAGTTTTATTTAGTGCCTATATTAAATACTGAAAGTCTTTACTGCGTTTAAAACGGTTTAGAAATAGTGAAATCATCACATGGTAGCAGTTTATTGTTTGAAAATTGAATTAATGTGAATTAACCTATTTCTTACCAAAATAATGTTTTCTTACTATTATAGGAAGTTTATTTAGGTCTTTTATTAACTGTTATATGTCTTTACTGCTTCTGAAAAGGTTTATTTTATCTGCTAGTTTATGGTATCAGCAAGCTACCTAAACCGTCCCTATATATGCAACGAAAACTATCTGTTACTAGAGAGTTAGCTTCCTCCCCTCTACCTAAGCTAAGGAGCTAGAATTTACCAAAATTCTAAGGTGCTACACTACTTCCCACCATGACTCTTTGAAGTCATCTTGAATTATATTTACTGTTTTTTTTTTCCAAATACTCCTTGAAAGGTTAAGGGCAAACATTCCGTTACGCTTCCACCTTCGTTCACCTTCACTTTTTATTATTTTACCAACTCCACCTACTTCTTTTCTATGTGTGATTTCCCCTACCATGCATAAATATCAGTCTCTCCCTGGTCTCCTTGGTTTATCCAATCATGAACATTCTATAATCAATAGAAGCACTGCCATAACAATAACAACAGAGGCTTATTGACTTCCTAAACAAGCACAACATAATTACTGATTCTCAACATGGTTATAGGAAATACAGGTCTACAGAAACAGCAGTCACAATGTTTGTAGATTCTGTAAAGAAATCCCTTGATGATGGAGAGCATACAACAGCAGTACTTATAGATCTATCGTATATAAGGTGGGGAAAGAATTGCTTGCTGAAGACTTTAAATGTAAATATCTTGGCATTACATTTGATAACAAGCTTAACTGGGCAGGACACATTGGACAGGTGGTAGGAAAAGGTTTCAAAATTCTGCACTTGTTGGAGAGAGTGATGAGGGGATGCACGAGAGAAGTAAAGGAATTGGGTTACAAAACTTTGGCGAGACCATTGCTCGAATATGGTAGTGTAGTATGGGACCCACATTTTGAGTATCAAATACAGGAGTTGGAGAAGGTACAAAGAAGGGCTGCTAGATTTGTTTCTGGAAATTATCGCAGAATGCAATCAGTGACAGATATGATAAAGGAGCTGGAATGGGATTCATTGCAAGACAGGAGGAGGATGAGGAGGGTAATGGGAGTGTACAAGGCGTATACTGGCGATGAGGCATGGAAAGATATTGCAGTAGGTATGAAAAGTAGTTCATGGAAGGGAAAAGATGACCATGACCACAAGCTGGCACTCGATTTCAGTCACAAGGGTGTGGGAAGATTTTCTTTTTTAGGTAAGGGTGTCAGGGATTGGAATGAGTTACCAAGGGGAATGATGAATAACCTATCGAAAACGTTAAAAGAATTTAAAGTTAAAATTTGTAGAGGGCAAATGTAGGTGAGTGTAGGATAGGGGGAAGTTGGGTGTGTAGGGAAATTGCCACAAGAGCATGTGTGCAATTGCAATTAAATTAAATTAAAAAAAAAAAGCCTTTGACACAGTCAATCATCAGAGGTTACTCAACAAACTAGAAAAATGGGGAATAAGGGGTAAGGCCTATAAATGGATAGAATCATATCTGTCAAATAGAAAACAATTTACGATCATAAAAAGCAACACAGACTTTAAAAATGTAACATCAAACACCCTCACTATAAAAGTAGGAGTACCACAGGGCTCAGTGCTGGGGCCTCTGTTGTTCATCCTATACATAAATGATATCCCAAGACCAATAGGGGAGAATGATTCAATGGCCCTTTATGTAGATGATGCAACTGTGAAGATGTCAAACATCAAACTATGTAATCTAGAAACAAACCTTAATCTTTACTTCCAGAGACTAGCAAAATGGTTAGAAGATAATTATCTTGTAATCAGCTTAAACAAAACCCAAATGATATCATTTCAGTCGAAAAGAACAAGTTATTCTGTAAATTTAAACATAAGCAGTGAGCAAATAAAGGAGACAGAATCAGCTAACTTGCTAGGGATTCAAATAGACAAATTCATGAATTGGGAAAAACAGGTGGATCAATGCTGTAAGAAACTAACCCCTATTGTATTTATGGTCAGCTACCTCCGAGAATACTGCAGCAGGGATATTCTGATGACTATCTATTACTCCCTTTTTGAAAGTCAACTGAGATATGGTATATCAGCGTGGGGAAGGCCCACAGAAAATAACGTAGTAAGAATATTAAAAATACAAAAACATATGATTAGAACAATACTAAAAGAAAAAAGAATGGTTTCATGTAGAAAATATTTTGTAGATTTGAAGATTCTAACATTTCCCTGTATATACATATATAAGACTATACTGCTCTCACTCACAAAGAAGGTTGTTAAAAAGAATGAGCAAGTGCATGAAAATGAAACACGTAATAAAATTAATTTCAATTTACATGTACACAACACAAAAAAAATTGAGAAATGTCCTTCCTATTCGGGAGCCCAACTGTTCAATAAGCTTCCGACAGATATAAGATTAATTAGTAACAAGGAAGAACAGTTCAAACATAAGCTTAAAGAGTATTTATGTGATAAAGCCTTCTACTCAATCAAAGAGTATTTAACTGATGAATGAGGGAAGGAAAGGCAGAATAAAAAATTGTTTGTAGTAGTAGTTTGTACTTATATAGGATATTATAGCACATATTTGTCAATAACATGTAAAACAAAAAAAAAAAAAACAAAAAAAAAAAAAAAAAAAAACAAAAAAAAAAAAAAAACTGTATTAAACGATTCATAGTTAACTTAAGGCATAAAATTGTTAAGTAAGATAAGAATAATATTGAATATACTGTACCTTGACTTGTCCTAATTCATTATACAAGTTGTATGTAAATGATGTATAGGACCAAATAAAATGAATGAATGAATGAATGAATGAACACATTTAGAAGTGGGAACCCTTTCATTAACAACTCAGGAAGACCACCATGTATTTTGTTGTAAGCTATGCCCAGCTGATTACCAAAAGTGACCACAAGGACAACTTCTGTGATAGTTGCCAATGCCTTTCAGGTTTACTGCCTTACACTGGGTTCAACTGTGTTGACATGGGACTGTATCAAGGCTACCCTAGTATGCTGTGCCACTTTTATCAACTGCCTCAGGTCGCTCAGTAAGAGGGTAACCTTGTGACATAATTAAATGGCTGTTATTAGTAGATTCATTGTTTGTGCCATTGAAATGAAGAAGCTGGAATATTTTGCCATCAAAAAATTCTTTGTTTTCAGTGGTTTAGAAATTTATTCAAGGGTGGTAAAGCTTTATAATAACTTAATTCTCTTCTAGAAATATGGCCATACATCCTCTTGTAGATAATCCACAAGAAGAATGGCTAGAAAGTACATCCTCAGATGAAAACAGCAAGAAAGTTTACATTATGTTACTGAGCAAGCAATAATGAAAAGATGTATGACATACATAAGGCTACAGACATTTTTGAAGAAAGTGCATTTTGCATCAATTGCTAAATATGAGAAAGCTTTGTGTAAGATTGGTCCATATTTTTTGAGAAAAATGTGAAAATAAAATTCTCAAAAATGTTTGGACAATTTTAAAAAAATCATACCAAATTTTGCGCTAATTTATTGCAATGGATGTTGCCATTATATTAGGCAAATTACGAGTTCTGACCATTACTGGTATAGTTCTTGCATAGTCTTGGAATATTGAAGTTGCTAGAATTGGTGAATCGGTCGCCAAGCTATTAGATTAACCCTGCAATAGCTAACAGATTTACTTAATGATGAAATGAAACAGTCACTGGAAGATAAAGTTAATTTATTCCTACAAAACTTTATAAACGAACTGGTATCAGCTTGTATCCTACGCAGCAGATCGCAACAACTTACTCATTTAAAATCACATTCCAAAATCTCACTTCCACCACAAGCTAATAAAAAATAAGAATAAAATATTTCAGCTTGTGATAAATTTAATGAAGTCTACTACTCACTAATAAACATTAAGGCTGAAGTTACTTATAGATGAAAATTTTACAAGTCCCAGTGCCTATCCAGCCTGTCAAATTCTATTACCCAAAAAGTGAAAATTTTTCTAAGTTCTTATGGAGACATACCAAACACACGTCTGGCCGCAATGAAAGACTGGTGTTAACTGGCTGTGTATTAAAGATCGCCAACACATTTTATAGGCAAGTACTGTGAGAAAATGTATCCAGTCACCAAGTTATCCATATGTGTATGAAATTTTAATATGTTAGAGCCCTAATTTTTCTGAATGTTTTGTTCTATGACAAATTATATCATAAATCATTTAATTTACTTGCTATTTATGTGAGAAGTTCTATTTGTGATTTCAGCTAGTAACTTATAAGATATTTATGCTCCCACTAAGATTTTTGGATCGTTGTATAACCTAAAGTTTTTCCTAATATCTGTGTTGATTTACCAGACTCATCTTACTCTGAGTGTAATTTTTCGTTAATTGAAATTGTGCCATAACTTTATCCCTGCATGATGTCAACCTAAAATTTATAAATTTAATATCTTGCTACTCCTTTTTTATTTTGAGATGCAATTTTCTTAAAAAAATTTGCTCTATTTTTTGACAGCTCATTTATTCTTCAAAAAACCTTCTATAAAATTTTAATTTCTACATTGACATCATCTAAGCAAGGAAATTTGAAACAATACCTAGTAATTTGAATCTGGAAATCTTATTTTTCTCCCACAAATTTACACTTTTCTCTATTTTCTTTACTTAATTCTGCCCTTTCACCAATTATATCAAAGATTTTGATTTTCTTTATATTACTAAAAACATACTTAGAATCTACTCATATACTCCAATTTTAGTCAGACTGTGTATACCTATATTAAAAAAATACTACCATTATTAAATCTGGATTAGCTCTTTTCATTAAATGATAATTTTTGATCGAACATTCCTTCCTTTGAGTTCTCTACCCAAGAACATTGCAAAATACAACTTGAA
>CM061914.1:94679764-94891593 GCA_031002005.1 Vandiemenella viatica
TTTAATATTTTGGCATATCATTTAAAAATGTTTCTTCATTATTATAAGTTACTTTGCATATGCTCTCATTGTTTCTGTACACTTCTGTTGTTGGAATGATTGTAAGCGCTCCTGAAAGTATTATCAGCTTCTTTAATATGATCAAGAATGACAAGCTCGCTCAAAGCAATGCTAACATGATGTTATGTCGTTTGAATTATTAATGTGCTTTTAATCTTTGGAAGAAGTATGATCTTTGTCTTGTATGTTAGTGTTTTGACAGAATAAACATCAAGTAAAAAAGTTAACCGACAGTGTTGTCATTCAAGAAACTACCTATTATAGAAAAGTATAATAAGTCTGAATAGGGCAGGTAGGTTAGAAAACTTAAAATGACAGATGTAGCAACTTACGTTAGATGTCTTTGGGATTAGTGAGATTAAATGGAAGGACGCACAGGATTTCTGATGTGGGGAAATCAGGATTATTAGCACACAAGATGTTAATGGAGTCACTGGTATGGTTTGTAATGAATAAAAGTGTAGGGTAACAGATGATTTATTGTGAACAGTTTTGACAGGATTACTTTGGGGGTTAGAAACTATGCCCAGCCCAACCACATTAGTGTACAAGTGTACATGCTGACATCACAGGAAGATGGTGAAGAAATATAGCAAATATACACTTAAATTGAAGAATTAATCAAATATGTGAAGGGGGAGTAAAATCTAATAATCATGGGTGATTGGAATGTGGTAGTGGGAGAAGGAGACAAGGGGAATACTGTAGGAAGTTTTGGTTTAGGATAAAGAAATGAACGAGGAAGCAGGTAGTTAGAATTTTGTGAAAGATACAAACTAGTCATGGCGAACACACTGTTAAAGAAGTATACAAGAAGGATATACCCATGGAAATGTCCAGGGGATGCAGGCAGATATCAGCTAGATTATATCATGGTCAAACAAAGATTCAGGAATTAAGTTATAGACTGTAAAGTATACCCAGGAGCAGACATTGACTATAATCTGTTAGTTATGAAATGCAGGCTGAAATTCAAGAGAACAAAGAAGCAATACAAGCATCTCAGACTTGAAGTGAATAAATTGAAATTAACTCTCATGAGAGAAAAGTTTGCAGAAATGGTAGATGTGGGTCTAAGAAGTAACTGAAGAGGCTCAATTGAGAACGAGCAGAATGCATTAAAGAGAAAAATAATCAATAATCAAAGCTGGTAAAGAACCATTAGACTTTAGGGCACAAGCCACCTGAAAACCCTGGATCAAAGAAGAAATTTTGGAGTTGATGTATCAGAGGAGAAGGCACAAAATTGCTCATGATGAAAAACAGAAGAGAGTAATACGACAATTTAGATATCAAATACAGTCAAACCTGGATGAGTGAAAACCGGATAAGCGAAAAAACTCTACAAGTGAGAATAATTGTCAGGTCCCTTCATTTTAACCTCTAAAACCTCTATAAGTGAGAAACAGAAACCTCTATAAACCTTGTGGACCTCTATAACTGAGACTGTTACTTGTTTTTACCTCTACAAGTGACAGTTGAACGTATTTAACAATTGCTATTTATGACCCATTCTTAAATTTCGTGGAACAAACTTACATTGTTGTATCGTATTCTGTTTGAATTGCCAATTGTTATTTCAGTTGATAACTATCAATGGCAAAAAAAGGTTCGCCACGTACTCAAAATGTAAAAATGAAAAATCAAAGTGTTGTCGTTAAGTGATAAACTTAAAATAGTTACTTCGTTCGAGTGCGGGAAATCGCGAAATGAAATACACAGTGAGTTTGGTGTGCCAGAAGCCACCTTTTATAAAATTATAAAATCAAATGATTCTATAAAGTCTCAGCGCTCTGAGGGACACGGAAATATTAAAAGGAGTTGACTTTCTGAATTTCCCAACATTCAGAAGTGCCTGTTAGAATGGATAAAACAAACCCTCGATAACAATGTTCCCTTTGATGGATCTAAGTTGAAAGAAAAATCTAAAGAATTTGCTACAAAACTGAGAATTCAGGCTTTTCAGCTAGTAATGGCTGGCTAGAGGGTTTTAAAAAGCGTCATGATATAGCTTACAAAAAAGCAGCCGTGGAAAGTAAATCTGTGAACCAAGATGTGTGTAACCAATGGAATGAAGATCTGCCACGAGTTCCTTCTGGATAAAACATTTACATTTACGCCAACCTTCGAAGACTTTGTACAGATTGACGATGACGTGGCTACTGCCGGAGAACACATCGATGACAGTATCATTAATAATTGTCTGAGCACTTGTACTGACGGGAATTACAGTGACGATGAAGCTGACCAATCACAGATTTTGGATACATAAGTAAATAACATTCCAAAGATGCAAGAAGCTTTGAATGCACTGGAGACGCTCCATCATTTTTTTTAATCCTCGGTGGTTGTTGAGAAAACAATATTTGATAAGATTTATGAACTGGTAAAACATGAACATAATGCAGAAACAGAAACACAGAAGAAACTAACGGATTTTTTAAAAGTAAATATTAGTGTCAGATTTTTTGTTTTCTTTTTGTAAGCATATATGTCAAATTCTAATGAATAATACCCATGCAATACATACATTTTTATCACTACATATTTGTTGTAGTTTTTAAACCTCTATAAGTGAGAAAAGCCACTCATGTACCTGTATAAGCAAAAAACCTGGGTTGGTGAAAAACCTCCATAAGCGAAAAAAAAAAAAAAAAAATATGCAGTCCCTTGAACTCTCACTTATCCAGGTTCGACTGTAAACAGGAAATGCAAAAAAAAGAAAGTTGGCTGCAAGAAAAGTGTGAAGAAATAGAAAAGGAAATGATCATAGCTAAAGTAGATGTGGTAGGTAGGAAGATCAGACAGAATTTTGGAGAAATTAAGAAAAGAGTTATAAACATTAAAGCTGCTGATGGGAAACCTCTTCCAAGTTCAGAAGATAGAATTAACCGATGAAAGGAATACATAGAGAAACTGTATGATGGAGATGATTTGAAAAACAGTGCATTGGAAAAATAAATTGATGTCAACATTGATGACTTAGGTGATCCTGCTTTGAGGACATAATTTGATAGAGCTTTGAATGATTTGAAATCAAATAAGGCAGTTGGAATTAATAAGCTTCCTGCAGAACTTCTGAAATCCATAGGAGAAGAAGGACTCCAAAGATTATTCAAACTTATATCAAAAAGTTGTGAAACAGGAGAGATTCCCACTGATTTAATAAAAAGTTTCATCTTCATACTTCTGAAGAAAGCACAAGCGGACATATGTGAGAACTATTGCACTATAAATCTAACGTCACATGCTTCAACATTATTGACCAGAATAATATACAGAAGAAAGGAAAGTGTAGTAGACGGGACAGTAGGTGAAGATCAGTTTAGGTTTAGGAAAAACCTCAGTACAAGAGAAGCGATTCTATCCTTAAGATTAATACTTGAATGGCAGATCAAGAAATACAAAGATATTTTTATAAATAATAAAGGAAAGGGAAATTAACCCACTACATACCAAAGTAGATGGCTGCAATGAGAGAAAAAACACAAAAGGTGGACAAACAAATGAACAATATTTTGGTGACAGCCTTTTTCAAGTAGTAGAGAAATGGGCCATTAGGTTCCGGACATGTGTGCACACAGAATGTCACCCAGTTACACTCTTTTATGGCATTTGTTGACGTAGAGAATGCTTTTCATAGTGTTAGCTGGGACAAGATGTTAAAATACTGAGATAGAAGAATACTTTATAATCTTTATAAGAATCAAGTAGCTATAATAAATGTGGAAAATCATTAGAGACCCCTAACAGTTTAAATGGGTGTGAGACAAAGTTGTAGTCTATCCCCATTAATATTCAACTTGTATGTAGAAGAAGCAATAATGGAAGTGAAAGAAGTATTTGAATGTGCTATAAGTGTTCAGTGAGAAAAAATCAGTATGCTACGATTTGCTGATGACATTGTCTTGTTAGCAGAAAGGGCTGAGGATATTGGGAAATTATTGAATGGCATGAATAAAATACTGAAGGAAGATTTTGGACTGAATATAAATCAAAACAAGACTAAAGTGATGAAATGTAGCAGAAATGATACCAATACTAGTTGATTAAATATAAAAATAAGATTGAATGTAATTGAAGAAGTAAGTGAATTCTGTTACTTGGGAAGAAAAATTACAACCAATGTCCGAAGCAGGAATGATGTGAAAAGCAGAATAGCACTAGCAAAAAAGAGCTTTAATGATAAAGAGAAATCTTTTAGTTTCAAATATTAATCTAGCACACAGAAATAAGTTTTTAAAACTCTATAAGTGAAGCATGGACTTTAGGAATTGCAAAAAGAAACAAAAATTGAAGTGTTTGAAATGTGGTGTTATAGAAGAATGCTGAAAATTAAGTGGACAGATAAAGTACAAAACGAAAGAGTTTTGGAAATGATGGATGAGGAAAGAAGTTTGTGGAAGAGTCTTGCAGAACAAAGAGACAGGATGGTAGGTCATATTTTGAGACATGCTGGATTGGTTAACTTGTTAGTGGAGGGAACAGTCGAAGATAAGAACTGCAGAGAAAGACAGAGATTAGAATATATGAAGCAGATAATTGAGTACATTTGTTGTAAGTGGTATGTTGAGATGAAAAGGTTAACACAAGATAGGAAGGGATGTTGGATTGCATCAAAACAGTCAAGAGACTGATGACAGGGGGGAAAAAAGAAGTAGTTTAGTGCATACTTAATATACTAAAACAATATTCCAAGTGGTTTCGTATGGCTTCCTCGACAGCACTATGAAATTAATTGTAATCACTTAGATCAGTAAAAGTTCTGAATTGTTTCACAGTGTCTTGGGAATTTCATTCTGGTAATGACATAAATAGAAGCTCATTTGAAGATTGTGTAAGTAGATTTAATTTTTTATAAAGAAATGTATACAATTGTATGACAGCCATTATATGGCAGTATCAGATACAAGGTAATTTTATCACCAATTTGATGACTTTGTCACTTGCTGTTTGAAGGTATGACTGACATACATTTATTTAGAGTTGTGGACATGACAAAAAATGTACAATAGTTAATCTCGTTTCAGGAACTTGTGGTATCTGGTCATTCTCCCAGGTATCCTCATTCAGCAATAGTGTCTTCGCAGCAACCAACTCTAACTCGAAGTGTGTTCAGTGATTTCCATATGGGCCATGGTCGTTCAGACCCAGGTGGTAGATCCTCTTTCAGCTTGTTACTGTCGATGTTTTGTCACTCTCTCTTCTCCCTGGCTGATATTCTTTCACTGCTTGGTGTTCCTTTTGATGGCATTGAGGCTTTTAAGAAGCTTGATTGGGTCTTCAATCTTGATGGCGTTGGTGCATAACTGTGTAGAGGGTTTCAGGTGTCTTCTTCGAACTCTGAGCCTTGCTGTGTTGGTAGCAACTTCCCAGCATATGTCTATAGCGGCAGTGCCAGCCAATATCTCCACCTTTACCACAGGTGAAGATCTGAGGCCTCCTGTGATATGTCTGCATGTTCTGTGGAGTGCAACATCCACTGTTTTAGCATTACATGATTTTTTCAGGCATACTCTTCTGCAGAGTTGCATAATGCTAAGGAAGAGGTGCAGACGACGCTGTGCTTAACTACCCAGCTTGTTCCAGTCAACTTGCTGCTGTTGCATGATGATATTTTCATCTTGACATTGCAGCAGTGGTTTTTAAAAGACTTCTGCCAAGAGTTACGCCGAGGTATTTTGGATTATCTCTGTGCTACAGAATCATTCCATTCCAGGTTACATAAGTGCATTTGTTATGCAACTTAAGTGCGCCGACTTCAATTTTCTTTGGGTTTGGCTTAAGATCATTCTGGTTGTATTAAGTTCCAAGAGATTCAAGAGCTGTTGTAAATCTTACCCTCAATGATATCAAAAGATTGAGTTGAGCAGCTATGGCATGATATATTAAAGAACTCAGAATCACTATCATTGAGAAAAATAAAGCATGTATTCTTTATAAGCAAATGGGACATAATTACTCTCAATTTTCAAATCTAAGATATAAATGCAAAACCTAGCCAGTAGAGACTATCATGTGTTCTGTGTAGAAATAAATAATTCTCAAAGTAAAAAAATCCTCAATAATTCTGTAAATAAATTTACTCCAAAGCATGGAGTTGAGCTTTATCAGATGTAGTGTATGTTGAATCTTAAGGTTGAACTGTGAGAACAACTATTGTTAATCCATTTGCCAAGTCTTCACGTAATATTAATGTAAAACTAATTTTACCATAAATTCAGATTGTATATCTAAATTGAAAAACTTGACGACAACTAAAGTGCAGGACTGGAAAGTATATCACCAATTTTACCAAAAGAATGCAAATATGTAGTCACTTCAGTATTAAAATTATTATTTGTAAGATCACTTGGTGAAGGAATAGTCTCGAGGATTTATGTTCATTAGAAAATGGAAATCATGTTAATAAAATTTATACTAATTTCAGTATGGCTTTTGACTTGATCTGTTATAAACTATTGGTCTTTAAACTTAAATCATATCGAATTGTAGTATCCCTTCTAAACTGGCTGGAAAATTGTTAAACTAACAGAGTTCAAATTGTTGAATACAAACAGTTTATCACAAATGAAATATCAGTTTCATAAGAGTTACTGAATTGGAACATATGTACTCACTATATCATCTAGTGATAATATTCTTTAGTAAACTGAGTTTCAATGACCTTGTGGATAAAATCATAACCAAATCTTTATAACAACTAAGCTTTGTCATAAGGACTTGGCGGAAAATGCTTTTTATTGCAGCACCCAGAACAATGTTTCATTAACATGCGTCCAGTGGTGGATCATGACTAAAATTAGCAGGGCTGCTGCTTTAAAAATATAGTTATATATAGTTGTTTTTAAAACAAGAAGATTGTTTTAATAATAAGACTGAGCTATTATAATGTCTGGGGTAGAATGCCATTTTTTCTTAAATATAATTTTCTCACTGAGAGACAGCTGTAGAAATTTAAGCTGTCAGTGCTCAATTATGGACTCCGAATTAATTTCTTTTGAATGCCAGGAAAAAAGAATTTTCAATCATGTTTACAAGAGTAAGAAGAGCAACCAGTGGATCGAAGGAGTAAAGAAAGATATGATTGAGATCTGAATAACAGAAGATTTAATACAAGATAGAGCAACTTTTAGGAGATTGATCCAAAATTTCAAGGGTTTCGAGGAGAAGGAGAAGAGGAAATGTAGTAACATATGGACAGAAGGAAGGAGGAAACAGCAAAGTGAGAGGAAGAATAACTATTGGAAGTCAATAAAAGAAGCATCGAAATGAATGCATGGGATTACTTTTCATGGTCCTTAGATGGCCGATATCGAAGAGAAAAAGAAGAAAATATAAAGAGAATAATAAATAAAATTGGTAGCTCCATGGTAATTGTCTGAATCTAATGTATAAAATAAATTTATACCATTTCTATATTAAAATTAAATTAAACCTATTGGGTTTGCCCATTTCATTTAAATTAAAATTGATGGGTAGCCAGAATGTAACTTATGTTAGTACCTAGTGTGGAAATGGGTGGGGATGGAGTCGCCATCTTGGCATCAAAATGTTTCTGCAGTCTGTATGTATTAAGCTGTTATAGCATATCGATAGTGATTTTTCTACTTAGTTTGTGTGATTTATTGAAATGTGTGCATCAATAGAAAATCCCGTGATTTGTGAGTAAGGATTGCAATCCCGCGGGATTCGCACCAACAGCCTTTTACACTTATATTTAAAACATAGTTATTTAAAGCATTAATAATTTAAATAATAAATGTCTGTTGATTAAATTAATAAATCAATTTTTAATGTTAAATAATAAAAATTAACAGTTAACAATATTTTAACTGTCAAAATGAAATTAACAATTTTTTTGCATATCCTAAGTAGGTTTTACATTTTTATTTTTAAATTAAAAATGGAAAATATTCAGTCTTAGGTCATGCCTTACAGTACATCACATCATGTAAGGAACAGGGCCAATACCGGGACTGTAGTATCGCCTTAGTGCCTCAACTAACAGTTTATGTTGATTCAAAGTTCTGCGGAAAGTTCATGAAATAATTTGGATTTGACCATGTAGCCTGACAGACTCAACGTAAATGCTTGAGGTCGCCACTAGATCTGTTACTAAACCACAAATCTAGAAAAGGTTTACTGTCTACTATGAAATCACAAGTCCACTTTACTCGAAAAATCTGAAGTTTATTTTTTAAAAAATCACAAGTTCAAAATAGCATTACACAGTTGAGTAGGCAATTGAACACTCTTTTCCAAAATATTGCCAGTTGTGGAGAGAAATTTAACCGACCGACCCCTTTAGTGAATTTATAAGTTCATATTAAAAGTTGACCTCGCATGCCCTCACACCAAAGTCCCAACATGGCTGACTCAGTAGCTTCACATTCAACAGACTTCCTCCCCGCTTCTACACTAAACTTGCGCAGACTATTCAAACATACTGCTCCGCGGAGAAAGATACAGTAGCATGCAAGCACGAGATTATGTAGGTTCCATGACGTCACAGCCGAAACACAACTTTCTACTGCGGCCTAGCCAAAATATGACCCAGCAAACTCAATAACCAAGCAGATATAAAGCAATTAAAGGCTGACAGTGTTTAGACTTATTTAATAGACGACCAACGGCTATTTCGTGAGTATTTTAAGTGATTCATTTTAAATGTCTATATTAACCTTCGCGTAGTGACACGACCTGTTGCCGACTTGGGGAAATACCAGTTCGTTTAAACTTGTGCAATTTATTTAAATAAAATTATTGTCAGCGTTTTCTCCAAAAATTCCTGAGTTTAATGGTGTAAGTTTTATCGAGATTGATTATCGGATAGTGAAGTTACAGCTTTGACAAGATTTACAAAAGTGATATATTGTTTTTATTTAATAACTTTTCTTCTATTGCTTTTATTGAAAAAGTAAAATTACCAGAATTTTCTCTGAATTAAATTACGTATTTTAAAAGTTGTTTTATATCTGTGTCTAACTTTGATTGGTTGTAATAAATTCCTAAACCAAGCACATGGTTTCATGACGAAATAATTTCTAAAATCTTTATAAAATCTGTTCTACTGCATGGAATGGCCTGAAATTAATATATGTGATACTAGATTATTGGTTCTTTCACGAATTTTTACTTTTTATTCCGAAAGCTTACTAGGATTCTGTGATAAAAAATGTTAAAGGTTAAGTGCGTCCAACGAAGTGTTTAAAAATTTATTTAAGTTATTTACCCATCCAGAAACTATGGAATTTTAGTGAATTTACCCTTTTATTAAATTATTGTTCCTTTAAAATTACTTTATTTCATTTGAAGGTATGCAGAAATAGTGAAATATCAAAAATCTATTGTTTATCTGGATTATTATGGATTATCTTACTTCAGGTTATTATGAGGTTTTTATATCATTATAGAAAATTAGTTTATTAATTTTATTAAGTGTTGAGTCACTTTATCGCTTTCAAATCGGTATAAAAATGATAAATGCTCATATAGCAGAAGTTCATTGTTTCCAAATTGAACTATTATTAATTATTTTATTTTCGATTGACATAGAGTTTGTTTACTGTTATACAAAGTTTATTTAAGTCTTTTATTAACTTTTAAATATCTTTACTGCTTTTGAAAGAGTTTATTTAATCAGTTTGGTCATGGTATCTGCATGCTATATAAAGTGTCCCTTTCCTAACCTATATAAGCAATGAAACTATCTGTTACTAGAGAGTTAGCCTCCTCCACAGTTGGGCACAAAACAGTTAATCCGTTAAAAAATCCGTTAAAAAAATTGCGAAAATTTAACTTTTAAGTTAACCTAAAAAATCATTAATGGTCTTCTTAACTTCCGTTAAATTGGACTTCCGTTAACTTTAGTCCATTACATAGGTTGTTGACGTCTTTACGTTTGTTTGAAAGGTGCGCCACGCCACCACTCATATGCAGGGCTGCCAGATTGTATAATTGGATACAAAACTTGCATAATTTGGTTACCTCTTGTATCCTATTTGTATAACAAATTGCCTTGTATAATTGGATACAAAAATGAGCAGTTAAAAGTAAAGTACATTCCAGCACCTTTTTGAAAGAGTTTGCCCTTTGTTTCATTGAGTTGGCAACCCTTCCTGCATATCTATTTCCTTTTTGTTATTCAAAATTTATCAATGTATGCATTGTTTACTTTTCGTGGATTTTTTTTGCTCCCAGCACTTTCACTCACGTATGTAATCAATGGATGACCCCTTTGTATAATTGGGTTTCATTCTGTATAATTTCAAAGAGACAGCAGTATAATATAAGTTGTCTGTACTGGCAGCGCTGCTCGTATGTTCGGTGTAGTAGTGGGCGCCGCCTGCTAAAATCTTGGCGGCGGCGCGCCGAGCATTTTCAGCCGGCGGCGTGACTATTTTATATTGTGAATTCTGCAAACGTAAATAAACTAAAAAGCGTCATAGCCTATCTTATTGACAAATCAACATTATTATCTGTAATGAGGTGTATTAATTTGTAAACATCGTTAACAATTAAAAGTTGCAAAACAACACCCCTGCCATACATAAGAGATCATTATGTTATGAAAGAAAATGTGCTATGACAACATGGAAATATGTTAACGTAACAGAACAAGATTTTACATGATTTATAACAAGGATATTAAGAAAATGGCAATGACACGCAATAGTTATACCCTTTGCTATACTTCAGAGGGACCGTCCATAAACCACATAGCTCAGTCGTGGGGGGGGTTGGCTGGAAAGCTACATTGGGCTACGTGGGAGGGGGAGGGGTTCCGAACCAGGCCACGTTGTTTTTCATTCGTATTATTGTCACAGTTAAAATGAGGTGCATAACGCTCAAGAGAATGTAAATATATGTTTCCGACATTTAATATTATCTCCGTATGTAATTTACGATAGTCTAACAAGAAAAACAGTCCAAATTTTTCTGGAATCAATAGGAAAAAAAGCTATGTGCTATGAGTGTGTGTGTGTGCGTGGGTGGGAAGGGGGTAGAGACAAAAGCAACGTCGGGCTATGTGTGTGTGGGGGGGGGGGGGGGGTTTCAAAAGAGGCCGGAATGGAGCTACGTGGTTTATGAACGTTCCCATATTAAAACTGCAGCTTTCAGCTCAGTTTTAATAAATGTACGCGACTAAACTCAGATCATTATTGAGCAGAGATACTCTTATCAGGGTGAATTTCTTCTCTGGTAGTGACCACTTCAAACTTGTGTTTGTACCATAATTGTTAATATATTGTATTGAAAACCTTCATTTTTTCATTTTTATCTCTCCAGTTCAATATATTTGCATATACGATACAGCAATATTTTCTGTAGTCTAATAAAAATTTCAGATGTTTGTTTTTAGTAAGAAAATTGCTCTAAAATTCAAGGTGAAATTTCATATTATTTGCAATGGAGGGTGCGCATCTAAGGTCCTGCCCAAGGCTCTACAAAGGTTTTTTTATTATTACAAAATGTATGTTGTTATTATACGTTTAGTAAAAGCATCGCGTCTTTTTTTTTTTTCTTTTTTTTTTTTTTTTTTAAAAAAAGTAGAAGCTAGTTTGGCAGTTTTGGCCGTGTAATGTAAAAGGATGTCGCTGACTAACTTCCGTTATATTTGTTCACGTAAAAACATGCAGGCCATGATTTAGTGAAACCAGGCCGGGTCGTCTAAAGGGGCCTTTAGGTCACAGGCAGGGCCGGCGTTAGGGGGGGGGGGGGGTAAGCGGGTCAAAAGTACCCGGGCCCCGCCGGCTGATGGGGGGCCCGATCACCGACTATAGGGGCCCTAAGGCCATGAAACCAAGAATACTCCCATTGTCACCTAGCCATTTTGTAGAGAAAAAAAAAGGTCGCCCATTTTATCCCGGGCCCGAAATTACTAGCGCCGACCCTGGTCACAGGTAGGCTGTGGCACAAAGGTAAACCGTAACAAGCATTGGTCGTAGATTTTAGGTTGGCCGCAAATTTCACTGGTCGCAGTTTTCACATATTCAGGTGTCCCAGTCCAACTTGTTTTCTATAATATTGTTGCTTTTCATTCTGCATTCATGATTTTTTTTTTACTACTTTTTTTTTTATAAAGTCACGAGTACCTTAATTGTCTCTCGTAAGACAATTTGCAAGTGTTATGTTGATCACAGTCTCAACAAAGATAAAAACAGACAGGAATACCACTTCGTTGTTGTGGCGATAGCGTAACCACAATTTGTTAATTTTTATAAATAAATCCACACTTGCATCATGGTACATAACACCTTGAGATAGAGAGCAGTTATACCTACCATACTATAATACTAATACATCAGTACAACTTTTGACTAGTTAACTTTTAACGGATAACTTTAACTTGCGTTAAATTTATAAACATTTAACGCTTTAACGATTATCGAAGTTATCTTTTTAAGTAGCGGAATAATGATTAACAAAGTTAATGTTTGGATTAACTGTGCCCACCTGTGGCTTCCTCCCATATACCTAAAAGTGAGGGGCTAGAAGTTAACAAAATTCTAAGATGCTTACATGCTCCCTGAAGATTGAAGTTATTTTCTAAAGAAAACTAACTGAACATCTTGAAAATTGAAAAGAAAAAAATATAAAAATTAAAATCCCCAAAAGAAATGAACTACTCCCACAAAATTGAACTATTGCATCGGTTCGGTTCTTTCTCTCCACCTCAAAAGCAAAAAAAAATATTTTAACAGTATCAAAAACTTAAACTTCTTCACTCAAAATTATTACAAAATTTTTCAAAAACTCATTCATTCTCTGAGTATCAATATTAATGAAAAATTATTAAAGTCCAACAAATTATCACCAAATAGCAAAAATGTAAAATATCAAATGATCACAAAATTATTAACATGTGTAGTATAGACAATCACAAAATACCAAAAACATAAGAAAAATTATCAAAATAAGAAACATAAATGGTTATAAACACAAATTACAAAAAGTACATTAAAAAATATTAACATAAGGAATATCAAATTTGTTTTCAGAAAAACCAACAAGTAATGTGTATGATTTTACAAACATAGAAATAAAAAATTTGTAGTGTTTTATAAACAATTGTATTATGAAATTCCATGAAAGGAAAGTCTTTCGTTTTATAAACGTCTTTGTTTAAATATTATTTTGGTTTTGTTATGGCCTTAAACTACCACTTTCCCTTTCTATCACTGATCAAACAATTCCCTAATAATGGGTGAAAACCCAAGTCCTGTAACGGGAGCAGACTGTAAGGCTCGCAAATTATATAAAGCAAAAGCCTTGTAGCTAGATCTGCCGAGAAATGTCCAAGAACACAGAAAAGTTTAACTTGGTTCATGCCAAGCTTATGTATCCCTTAAATCTACAAAATTTTTGCAATGACAATGGTAAGCATAAAGTATAATAATTTACAACAAATTTTATAAGGAATACAAGACAAACATTCTAAAGGTATGTTAGTGGAAAATTAGAAAGGAAACGTAGTTTCCATTCAGCAGTATACTGCTGTTTGCAAAATATCCATATTCATTTTTAAAGTAACACAACAAAGTTGTGATGGTACCAGTACACTGGTACAAAGTCAACATATTGTCGGATAATTCTTATCAGGTCAGCTCATGGCTGCCAATTATGTCATATGTTCTTTAAACAAATCCCAATACACCAGCGTTGTACTGACAGTTGGCTCCACAGCGTAAACCAAAGCCGAGGTTGTTATAAATGGAAAGAAGATTGATTACACATGTCAATGTTCGCATAACGTCACTGTTCAAATTGCATCACCGTTCACATTATTCTACCACTATTAATCATGATGTTTAATCTCGAGAATCCGTAGGGAGCCAAGCGGTATTCTGATTGGCTGACTACAATAACTGTTCTCATAGCGTCATCGTTCACATTATTCTCACACATAAATATCCCAAAAACTTCTTTAATGAAAGACCCCCCACATTATATATTCTTCCAACATTTACTGTCATTAATTATGATGTTAAACCCGAGAAATCCATAGGGAGCCATGCGGTCTTCTGATTGGCTGACTATAACCCCGGTTCTATAATTCTTGTCAGTGATTGGTCGGCTACGAACCCAGCTATAGAAGAAGTAGGACAGATATGCCGCGCTACACTCTCCACTCTCCTATCATCCGTCAGCGAGACACTTGGTTGTTTAAGAATGGCAAAAACAGGTTTCCATGCGTCACTGAGCCATACACCCAAGTCCCTGTTCATATTATTATTATTCAGATGTATCTCAATAGCTTCTTTAATCACAGATTCCCAGAAGAAGGAACACTTGGCTAGAACTCTCACATTATCGAAATCCATACTGTGACCATTTTCGATCATGTGTTGTGCCACAGCAGATTTTTCTAGTTGAAACAACTGGATGTTGCACTGATGTTCAGTCACAAGGGCCTGGATAGTGCGGATGATTTGACCAATATAACTCTTACCACATTGGCACGGTATGCTGTACACTCCCAGTGTTTTTAAACCCAAATCATCCTTCACAGGACGCAGCAAATCCCGTATTTTATCAGGAGGGTGGAAAATGCACTTTATTCCGTGTCATTTTAAAATCCTGCCGATTTTCCCAGAGATGCTACCTGCATACAGGATAAAGGCAAGATCTTTAGGCTGTTCTTCTTCCTCAATATTACGTATATCTGCCTTTTTCTTTCGAAGTGCCCGTTCTATCAATGGGATCGGGTATCCATTCCGCATGAAGGTACGGCGGAGATGTTCGAGTTTGGCCTGCAGATTGTCAGCGTCTGAAATTACCTTTGCTCTGTGTACAAGCGTGTATAACACCGTGATCTTCTGCGCCGGATGGTGGAAGCTATCGGAATGTAAATAGCAGTCTGTGTGTGTTATTTTCCTGTATACACTATGTGACAGGGTTCCATCAGGTCTCCGCTGGATTAAAATATCTAGAAAGGGCAAGGTACCATTTTTCTCTAGCTCCATTGTGAATTTGATGTTTTCATGAATGTAATCCGGCAGCAAACGCGCGAAGAATTTATATTTAAGCAGAGAGTTTTTGGCACTGTTGATTTAAAATGTAATGATACACTGACGTCATTGAATTACGTATAATTTCCTTCATATGTTATTGATATCTTGTTAATTTCTTTCTCTCAATTAAAATGTTACTTAAGGTAGAATGCAATGTTTTTCATGTAAATGACACACAGCACTGTTTTGTTTATGATCACTTATTCTAAGCATGTTTTCATGCAGTTCCGAGCGTTTGAGATCAAAGGTGTCCCTTGTAAGTACAAACATTCACTCTTGTAAACACACAGCACTGTCAACTGCAAATCAGAGTGACCTTTTCGAATGTTTTAAAGTCATAGTTATGAAAATTCTGCTGGTTTGTACCACTGCAAACTGACTCAGCTGAAAACTTATAAAGTCTTACCAAGAAGCATTGCTCGCTCATACCACTGCGGACTGACATTGACTAAGACTGAAAGAAGACTGTTCAAAACATTGCAGAGAAACTTTCTGCAGACCAGTCTTTCTAAGAATCTGTAAAAGACTACTCAAAATGCAACATGCCTGATTTCTGTTTATCAATTCATTCAGACCTCGGATGTCAACTTATAATTACAAAATTCAGTATCTGATAAACCACTTTATATTTTGAGCTGTAATTAACCTATGTTTCTTTGTACAACCTGTTCTAAATATTTTGATTTTACTCGTTCTTCAAAAGTGTTTTTACTGGACTAAAATTTTATTTTGTCACTTCACTGCCTTTGCAGGATGCTCAATAATGCTTCTAATAGTGTAATTCGGAAAATTTTATTATATTATTGAAATTCTAAACTTTTTGACCAACTTGATTTTGTCTATTTCCTGAGTCTGTTTCTATTCCTGTATCTCATTAATTCTAGATTATGTTTTTTTTCTAAATTAAAAATTGTATTTATGCTTTACTTAATTGGTTGAAATTATGTTTCAGACATTCTTATCGATACAGACTACACGTGTTTTTACATCACTAAAATGTAAATATCTTTCAAACTAAATTTTTCTGAGCCTATAAAATAATCGTGGTAAGTTCTCCTTAAGGAAAACGAATATGGTCAAACCCATGACACTTGAAAAACAACTTTATCTGGATCTAACGTCTTTTACGACAGTGGCTTCAAAATCAAACTAAAAGTACTTTAATGTTAAGAAAATGCTCTTATAGGTCATTTACTATTCAGCTGTATGTGGTTGGACCTCCTGTAAATGGTTTTGGCAAATCTACTGGCATATTACAAAATAGTATGTGGAAATTGGGTGTTTGTGTAGCAGAAAAACAGTGGTCACCCAATCATATTGGAAGCATATGTGGACCAGATCAGAGAAGCTTTCCAGTGCAGCCCCAGGAAATTAAATAGGCTAACAGTGATCTAGACATACCACAACCTGCAGTTTGTAAAGTATTACAAAATGCCTGACAATTAAATTTTATCCCTTAGGACTGCTTCAAGCTTAGATATGACATCTGACATGTTGCATTGTGTGCTGAGAGAAATGGCACACATCTCATGCATTTTCAATTGTTGAAAATAATGAATTCAATATTTTTTTTATATAATAAACAAATTCTTTTTCCCAGTAACAATGGTGCAGGAAGTGGTGTCAGGAGGTGGTATTTATACGGAATAGAAATATACATTATGCCCAACACTCACCAAAGTTGAAGAGAGAAGGAAGCAGCAAAAAAAAAAAAAAAAACACATAACATGAAACAATATTTCAGGTCCCATAGTATGGCAATGTAACTATATATAGGTGGCAGTACGCCATTATTCAATAACTCGTATAATGTAAATTACACTGAAATAAAAATCTCTCATAGTTGACTTTATTCATATTTTGTGACAATAATTTTCTTGAAAAATATTTAGTGTTTGGTCAGTAGATTGATATTAAAGCAATTGAAAGTGGCTTTTCCTAATATCAAAAATAATTAATCCTATGTTGTTTAAATCAGAGCAATGACACTGCTATGTTACAAATTTTTGCTGAGCATAATATATTCTATTAAAAAAACTGTGTGTCTACATCTTATGTTTATCTTAAGAAAGTAACTTGTAGAAAAATGTTTTGAGCTGCAACTGTCCGTTAAAAACCAATATTATAGTAGGAATGGTGTTTGAACATACTGTAATGACCTGTTTTATGTGTGTCAAAATTAAACAAAACAAATATAAGGGGAAAAAATATGAAATTTAGAAAAATTGAATAGCAGTAATAGAGTCCACACTTCAATTCCTATTTTTTTTTTTTTAAATCCCTTCTTTGAATTTTGACAGATATGTTCATATGAATATTAAGATATTTCACTTCATATCTATATTGAATTTTACAAAACTTAATCACATTACTTGTGAATTCCAGATAGCAGTTTAAGAAACAATGGAACAGGAAGAAATGTTGTGAGGGGATGTTAATTTGTAAAGGAAAGATAAAGTAGACCCCTTACTTGTAACTAATTTGTTACACAATAATTGTTTTTTTGAAGAGGACAATAGAATATTTATGTTCATTAGCATTATGATGTAACTTTGTTACTTTTTAAGAAATATTGTATTGGTGAGTAAAGTAGTTTTTTCCTTACAAAACCTGATTTTTCTTATGACTGGTTGTTTTGCAGGCAAATGTTCAATAGAGTTGATGAGCTCTTATCTCAATATAAAAAGGAAGGGGAAGTAGCAGTTCTTGAAGACAAAAGAAGATACATATACTATTTGGTTACTAAATGCAAGAGTACTGGAAAACCTACCATGGAAACTTTAGAAATGAGCCTTCTTGCAATGCGTGAACATATTTTGTCTCATGAAGTTACTAAGCTGGCAATGCCACGTATAGGATGTGGGCTTGATAATCTCAAGTGGTATAATGTGAGAAGATTGATTGAATATATATTTTTTGATGTCAATGTTGTTATCACAGTTTATAACTTCCAGGAGGTAAGTTAACATAGAAATATGACTGCGAGTTTTTCATCATATTCTGTTAAAATAAATTACAGATAAACATAACTTTAGGACTTAAATATTGTATGTTACTTCGTATCCAAATTTAAAGAATCTCAAAGATTGATTCAGGTGATTTTCATTCTACTGTTGACCTTTAAAACCACTGTGCAATTAATTTGATTGTCCAGATTGCCAAAGATACCTGAAGGAATATTAATACTATTGCCACAAATTGAGCAACTAGATAAGACTTTTCTTTCTTTCAAGATGACAATGGGGGAAACATTATTAAATGAATTAAGGCAGTTCCATGTCTGTGGTTAGTCAAACATACTTCATAAAAACAAACTCTTTGACAATAATTATATTACAAGAAACAATTCTGCTAATCAATTTGAACAGGGACAGAACTGGGAAGGAGAAATTTGATACTGATAATATCTCAAAGCCATTAAAAAGAGTGTTACTGGTGAACTGTATAAATAAAAGGGACAAATTAATAGAATTTGCAAAAGTAAGGGGCTAAAGCTGATACCAGGGTTGTAGTATCGGCTTAGTACCTTAACTAGCAGTTCATTTGAAATGAAAAGTTCTCTGACGAAAATGTTCTGACTGACTTTAATAATTTTAAATGACCATGTTGCCTACTTAGAAACTCAACTGAATGCTTTACGGCCGCCACATAGCTTTATAACCCAAAGCTGAGAAAAGGTTTCACAACAGTTCACTTCAAGAAAAATTTTAAATTTATTTTCAAAGTCACATTCATGAAATATTGCATAAAAAAGTTGAGTAGGCAATCGAACAAACGTTTCCAGAAAATTGCAGGTTGTGGAGAGAAATAATACCGAACGACCCCTTTTTAAATTTAAAAGTTCTTAGTAGACATTAAAATCGCAGTATTTTACAACTATACCCAACATGGCCGACATTGAGTGCAAGTTTCCACCAGCCGCCTTCCCGCTCCAAAACAAACTATCGCAGATTACCTCACATAACTCTCCCGGAGAAAAGACACCATGAGGTTGTTGTGGAACGACATTTTATAGAAACCTCCCAAACCAATGACGTAAGCAACTGTACAACACCTTTCTGCTGCTGCCTAACAAAAAGAGTGTATATTTCACTAAACGATCTAGATTATAAAAAAGTGTGTATATTTCACTAAACGATCTAGATTATAAAAAAGTGTTCAAACTTTGACAGTGTGTAGACTTATCTGCTAGAAGTCCAAAAGATGTTTAGTGGGAAATTTCGAGTGATTAGTTTTAATTTTTGTTTAATTTTGCGTAGTGATACGACCTCCTACGCAATTGGGGAATTACCTAAATGTATGAATTTATTCAATTTTTTAGAAGTACTGCTGAATTGCAAATTACCTGAATGAAATTAGTGTCAAAATGTTCTCCAAAAATTCCTGAGTTTAATGGTGTAAATTATACAGAGATTGGTGGCAGGATAATGAAATTACAGCTTAGACAAGATTTGGTAAATTAACAGTTTATAAATCATATGGTTTTTCGTTAATAACTCTTAAAGTATTATTAATATCAAAAAGGTAAAATTATCAGAATTTTCTTTGAATTTAGTTACGTGTTTTAAAAGTTATTTTATCTCTGGGAATGACTTGTTTTGTTGTAAATAATTCTTAACTGACCCACGTGTGTTCAGTGATGAAATAATCTTTGAAATGTCTATAAAATCGGTTCTACTGCATCAAATGTTCTGAAATTCAAATATGTTACACTAGATTTTTCGTTCTTTTAGTAAATCTACTTTTTAGATCAAGAAATTACTAGCAATATGTGATAAAAAATGTTAAAATATTAAGCTGACGACTTGAAATGAAAATATCATGGCATTACTTTTGATAACAAGCTTAACTGGGCAGGACACATTGGAGAGGTGGTAGGAAAAGGTTTCAAAGTTCTGCACTTGTTGGAGAGAGTAATGAGGGGATGTATGGGAGAAGTAAAGGAATTGGGTTACAAAACTTTGGTCAGATCATTGCTCGAATATGGTAGTGTAGTATGGGACCTTCATTTTACGTATCAAATACAGGAGCTGGAGAGGGTGCAAAAAAGGGCTGCTAGATTTGTTTCTGGGAATTATCGCAGAATGCAATCAGTGACAGATATGATAAAGGAGCTGGAATGGGATTCATTGCAAGACAGGAGGAGGATGAGGAGGGTCATGGGAGTGTACAGGGCATATACTGGCAATGATGCATGGAAAGATATTGCAATAGGTATTGAAAGTAGTGCATGGAAGGGAAAAAATGACCATGACCACAAGCTGGCACTCGATTTCAGGCACAAGGGTGTGGGGATATTCTCTTTTTTGGGTAAGGGTGTCAGGGATTGGAATGAGTTACCAAGAGAAATGATGAATATTTTACTGAAAACTTTGAAAGAATTTAAAGCTAAAATTTGTAGAGGGCAAATGTGGGTGGGTGCAGGATAGGGGGAGGATGGGTGTGTGGGGGAATTGCCACCAGAGCCTGTGCTCTATTGCAATTAAATTAAATTAAATGAAGTAAGCTGATAGTGTCCAATTCATCTACAAAAAATGTACACTTCATTAACAGATTTTTCGAGACAAACACTACTGAAAAATGCATGGCTCACCGCCTTCTATCATCCAGAGCTCCTAAACCTTTAGAGAGAAAAGAAGGAATTAAAGAACACTTGTTATGCTACAGCTGCTGAATCTTATAGCCTAAGATCTGGCTGCATGATTTCTACGTCCATCTGTTATTTGATTGAAATGCAATTTTTATGTATAACTATTAATAGCAGCATAAGGGAGTGGAAAAAATTTCTTTTGTTGATAAGGGTTGTAAGGAACAAGGCTGATACCAGGGCTGTAGTATAGCCTTAGTGCCTCAACTAATAGTATATGGTTGACTCAAAGTTCTGCAGAAAATTTATGAAATAATTTTGGTTTTGACCATGTAGCCGGATAAACTCAACGTAAATGCTTGAGGTCGCCACAATATTTGTTAAACCACAAATAGAGAAAAGGTTTACTGTCTACTAAAAATCACAAGTCCAATTATACTCGAAAATTTTAAAGTTTATTCAAAGAAATCAAAAGTTCAAAATTAGCATTATACAGTTGAGTAGGCAAATTAAACACACTTTTCCAAAAGGTTGCAAGTTGTGGAGAGAAATTTTAACAGACCGAAACCCTTATGAAAATTTAAAAGTTCATGTTAAAAGTTACAGTAGCTATATAACACGACAACATCCAACATGGTCGAACTAGCCAGCATGGCGAGTTACAACCCACGACACATCCAACCGACGCAAACAAGAAAGACTAAGTGAGACGAAAGACAGACCGGAACAGACAAACCATAATGGCGGCGGGGTCCTTTTATAGGAACCACTAGAATCAGTGACGTAAGCAACTGTATCACATCTTTTTGCTTCCGTGTAGCTAAAAGTGTGTGTAATTTATTTGACGATCCAGACTATTAAAAATGTTCAAACTTTGACAGTATCTGGACTCATCTACTAGAAGTCCAATGGCAGTCTCATGAGAAATTTAGAGTGATTAATTAATTTTTTAGCTGTTCAAACTCCGCGTAGTGACACATTCTAATGCGATCGGGGAAAATCCCTAAGTGTTCTGGAATTTTACGCGCGTCAACAACAATCCGCGACAATCTATATTTCAAAAACTTGATTACTAGACAAATGCTAAAACTTTTTATGGAAACTAATATATGTACGTAATCGTCTTGATTAGGGCTATCTACTGATATGAATTTCAAATTAATATCTCTTTTAATAAAAAAGCTTATTATTTTCTCTTAATTAAAATCGCTAATTAGACATTACCAAATTATTTAATTTTATTACCAAAATATCGGGGACAGTGCTGACTACAGCTGATGATAAAAGATCAGTTGTCGCTTTACCCGATTTAAAGATATTGCAAATCTTAGAATTTCTACTTTTCCGATCGCGTGTTTCAAAACATGAACCATCCTAAATATCTCTTAAGCTAAACGTTTTATGATAGGATAAATACTAGTCTTGTGTAGTTCGCGAACGAACTAGTTCGGAAGAGGGCTCCCACAGGCGAACTAGTTCCCAGATCTCTCGCTCCTTAGTTCGTTCGATCCTTTCCCGAAGGCCAACTTTTGTTTTAGTTTATTATCTAAAAGGAAACACAGTTTCTTGTGGACACATTTCACTGAAGACACAGATATAAAAATAAAAGAAAAATAAATTGTTCAACATTAATAATTATTGCAGAAGTCAATAACGGAAATTTAACGTGGAATGTGAAAATAAAATACACTTTGATCCCATTAACAATCAAAAGACAACCATCGATAACCACAACTACCATAACAAACAAGAGAGCGTGTGCAGTAGCGCTAGCAAAGCGAGCGAGCGACCTGTCTTGGAGGACCTAGTTCGCGAACTAAAGAGAGCGGTACCGTTCGCGAACTAACAGAGCGCTCCCGGTCGCGAACTATAGAGAGCGGTACCGTTCGCGAACTAAACTGAGCGGTACCGTTCGCGAACTAAACTGAGCGGTACCGTTCGCGAACTAAATTGAGCGCTACCGTTCGCGAACTAGCACCATTCGCCGCTAGGGTTTCCAATATTTTTTCGGTTGATAGTAGGAATTTTTTTAAAAAGAATAACCTATAAAAATATGCTACACTTCAAAAATATAATATTTTACGAAAGAGTAGAAAATGATAAAAGGTATGTTTTTACTATTTCATTTTTTAAGCTATATTTTTTGCACTTCTTTCATCTTTAATTCTTTTTTTGTCTACAGTAAAATTGTCATATGCTTAATAGCTTTCAGTTGTCAAATTAATTTCGAGAAAAAGCTAATTTTTTATTCATGAAATACTTCTCTTACTTTTACCTGGATTTCGTATAGTATTGTTATTTCAGAGTAAAGTTTGTTTACTTTGATATTCATTTTTTCTCGCAAATTTATAACCTCTAATATAGTCTCACAGTCATCAAATGAAACCCTGTGATTTGAATTTAATTTTTGGATTTTGTATAGCCAATTGCTTTAATTAAAATCTAACTATTTACTAAGATACTCCAGACATTTATCAACGAATACTAGAGCATTATTTTTTATATTATCACTTTCTGTGGAGAATTTGGTTTCTAAAGGCTTTTTCTTGTTTTCTTAACCAAAGAAACAGTATCTTTTACATTTTTCTAGCGCTGATTTTAAAGCTGACATAATATAATACTTATCTCAGTCTGTTGGTTAACAGATTTGTGAAAGTGATGAAAGAAATGACTTGCGAAATTCAAAAAGATTTTAACTTTTGTGTCTTCATCAGTTTCATTCGTCGCTAAAAAATTGTGAATGTGTATTGGACTATTCTACCCTTCACTAATAAAATAATAGCTCAATGACTTCCAATTCACTGGATATTTACGGACTTTCGTTATTGCTACCACTTTCTCATTCAAGGGTCACTGTTATGTCTAATTATTTGATATCACATTGGAAGTATTAATGTTATTTTTCTTAATAATATAGGTAATACTATTTCTGTCATATAGTACTTAAGTTGTAGCCAATAGTAGAATTATGTTTTATCCATGATTTCCAAAACTTTATTTATATAAAAAAGCCGATTACTTATAAACGGGTATTTTAATTCTTCAAAATAAACCCGTTTATAATATTTTATAAGTAATTTTGTGTTGTTGTTGTTGTTGTTGTTGGGGTTTAAGGGCGCGTCGACGGCAGGATCATTAGCGCCTTTTATAAGTAATGTTTCTTCCATGTACTAATAAACAAATCCATTTAAAAAATTAATATTCTACGAATGCATGTAAAGTAAATAGTAAAAACAGCACAATTATTCAATTTACCCATTTGTGTAAAGGGCAATGAGCACTTTGGTTTATCGGCGCCAACTGTTCATGCTAATGTAATTTGAAAGGGCTATTATTAAGCAATAACTTTTGTTAAGAAGGTCATATTAAATTCCATTTAGAAACGACAAAAAAATGATTATGTCCTAATAAAACTAACTTAACAAACAAAATAGCGCGTGCAGTAGCGGTAGCAAGGCGAGCGAACGATCTGTTTCTCTGAATTCGAGACGCGAACTAACGAACTAAAAGAGCGAACTAGTTTGCGAGGGAGCTGCGAACTAAACTGAGCGCAGCCCTTCGCGAACTATTATGCGCAAGTCTAATAAATACACTTTAAAATGATTTTTATGGTAAATTGTTACTGTGAACAAGATTACAGGGAAATTCCTTAAAGTTGAAAACTGCTCTTCTCGAAATTTTTAAGTCCCGCCTGAGAAAAACTAGAATTTGCCAAAATTCTAAGGTCCTTACAGGGTGTCAGAGATTGGAACAAATTACCAAGTGAAGTTATAAATAATTTACCAAAAACGCTTAAGGAATTTAACACTGCAACTATAAAAGAAAATTAAAAAAAAAAAAATATATAAAATGGGGTAATTGGATGCTAGGGGAATTGCCACTGGAGCGTTAGCTCCATCACAATTAAATTAATAATAATAAAAGTGAAGTGTATTTATAGAAGTGTTTAAAAATTTATTTACGTTATTTACACGCCTGAAACTACGAAATTTTAGTGAAATCAACTTCTTCTTATTTTAAAATTACTTTACTTCACTTAAAAATGTTCAGAAATAGTGAAATGGTCACGTAACAAAAATCCATTGTTTGCAAATGGTACAATAATGGAATATCCTATTCCAGGTTAATTTAAAAATTTCTTTACTGTTATAACAAGTTTATTTAGTGCTATTATTAACTGTTGTGGGTCTTTATTGCTTTTAAAATGGTTTATTTAGTAAGTTAGGTTGTGGTATCAGCTTCTACATAAAACGTTCCTCCCATAACCTGCGTATGCAATGAAAACTATTTGTTTAAATGAACGCTTCCTCCCTCCTTATACTTGAAGCTAAGAAACTAGAATTTGCCAAAATTCTAAGGTGCTTACACAAACTTAGTAGATATACACTATCCACAAGTGATTCTAGGGCCAGAGTCTTGGTTAAAAGAAGAATCAGTAGGCAGGTTTTCCCAATGGTTACAGAGTGTACTGCAGAGATAGAGGAACCGTTGGTGGAGGAGTTTTCATACTACAGTTCACTGGTGTTTATAGATCACGACCATGAGCTACTTGTGGTAGATTTCTGGGATCATAAAAAAAAATCGTGGTGTTGGAAGAATAAATTGTGAAGATGAGGCTCTTAGGGAGAAACTGAATTCATGGTCAGAGTTCAGAAGTTTTAGTTGAATTGTCATTATTGTTGAAGCTTTACATTTATCAGGTGTCAACTGGGTAGGAAATAAGGTTAACAACCTAAGGACACAGGGATTTGCAAATGTTTTAATAAGGTAAGGAGACTTTACTCTAGTGACAGAGCAGAAAATAAGGGGACAAAAACATATTGGATATCTTCCTAATAAAGCCCTAAGATAACGTTGTGTCGTGTCAACAAACTGAAAGAATAAGTGATCAGCAAGCATTTCTGATGGATGTTAGAGGTTTAGCAAACAAGTGGACAGAATTGAAGCAGGAAATAGGTTTAATTTTAAAAAAGGCACAGATTTTGAAAGTGAAGAGATATTTAAGGGACAGTTTCAGCAAATGGAAGGTTGGCACAATAAAGTGGAGTTGAAGTGGGAAGAATTCAAGGAGATAATAAAGAAGGATGAAGAAATATGTATTCCAAGGAGGCGTTTTAAGAGGTTGGTGAAAAGAGAATATATCAGAGTTAAGAGACAGCAAGGCAGTAGGAAATCACTAAGCAAGGAACTAATAATAGCAAAGAAGGTTGCTAAAAATGGATTTCTGAAGAATGTTATGCAGTGGGACCAAGGACAGATGCCTAAAAATTTCTGTAGTTATTTTAGAAAACTGAGAAAAAAGGGGCGTGTTCAGGCAGTTATAGACAAGGAGAGAGAAGAAATTGTCGATTTGAAAAAGGCATTGATTTTAAGTAACTTATTTATTGTGACCATTAGGATCAATGATTAAGCAATTGGAGCATGTTAATTGCAGAAATAACTTACCAACACATTTAGAAATGAGCAGATAAAAATTTCAAATTCATCTTGGGGATTTCATAAAGGAACTATATATTGGCCACAACATCTTCACAGATGATGGTTGTAATAACTCATTTATCGCCAGGGTTGAGAGCACCACATCTTCTTTTGTGGCTGAATAGTCTGATGGTGGCGCTATCAATTTTGCCACATCTGTTGCACGTGAAAGAGGGGTCCGGTGGATGTACTTCCTTGTTACGAAGCTTTTTCAGCTTTATTTTATCCACCCATGCTCGGTCATGTTTGGTTATGCCGGCGGCGATATGATGGCGCCATAAGTGTCTCATGCTGGCGCAAGCCTCTCAGTCAGAAGTGTACATGCCTAAACTCTCCAAATCACGTTTGCAGGAGTCCTTAAACCTCAGCATCGGGCGCCCCACAGGTCTCTTAATATTAGCAATCTGACTGAGCATGACTGTAGTCTTCCAGGATCCATTCTGTGGACATTGCCAAGCCAGCGGAGTCATCTTTGTTTTAGGATGGCAGTAATACTGTGGCACTTTGTGATAGAACAATCTCATTGCTCATTTTGTCCTGCCACATGACTCCAAGTATTGACCGCAGGCAATGCTCTCTCTCCTGCCAGGCGTAAGTGTACCATGTCTCAGATGCAGATGTGTACAATAAGATGCTTAGGACTCACATCTCGTATACAAGAATTTTGGTGGCGAGTGTTAGCTTGCAGTTTCTCCAGAGACATATGGAAAACTTGCCAAAGGTCATCGCGGCTCTGCCGATTCGTGCATCAATCTCCTTCTGAAAGGACTGGTTTGAAGTAGTGATGGAGCCAAGATAGCGGAAGTGTTACACCACTTGAATATGGATGCCGTCCAATGTTATTTTTGGGAGACGGTCTGTGCCCTGAACCATGATAACCATCTTCTTGGTGAAGGAACTACTAAAGCTGAAAAAGCAACAGGGCTGGTGTAGATAATATTGTTACTTACCTTCATATACTCTCCTCTTAAAACTTCAACAGCACTCTGCATGTTTCTGGAATAATATATCCCAGTGCTTGTGCAAAAATGCGGGTTCTGAATTTTAGGTCTTCATAGCTTCTACCTGTAACTAAACATCAAATGGTTGCTATTAGTCTTGTGTAGTTCGCAAACGAACTAGTTCAGAAGAGCGCTCCAGCAGGCAAACTACGCGAACTAGTTCCCAGATCTCTCGCTCCTTAGTTTGTTAGTTCGTTCGATCCTTTCCCGAAGACCAACTTTTGTTTTAGTTTATTATCTAAAAGGAAACACAGTTCCTTGTGGACACATTTCACTGAAGACATAGATATAAAAATAAAAGAAAAATAAATTGTTCAACATTAATAATTATTGCAGAAGTCACAAACGGAAATTTAATGTGGAATGTGAAAATAAAATACACTTTGATCCCATTAACAATCAAAAGACAACCATCGATAACCACAACTATCAAAACAAACAAGAGAACGCGTGCAGTAGCGCTAGCAAAGCAAGCGAGCGAGCTGTCTTGGAGGACCTAGTTCGCGAACTAAACAGAGCGCTCCCGTTCGCGAACTAAACAGAGCGCTCCCAGTCGCGAACTATAGAGAGCGGTACCGTTCGCGAACTAACTGAGTGGTACCGTTCATGAACTAGCACCATTCGCCGCTAAGGTTTCCAATATTTTTTCGGTTGATGGTAGGAATTTTTTTAAAAGAATAACCTATAAAAATATGCTACACTTCAAAAATATAATATTTTACGAAAGAGTAGAAAATGATAAAAGGTATGTTTTTACTATTTCATTTTTTAAGCTATATTTTTTGCACTTCTTTCATCTTTAATTCTTTTTTGTCTACAGTAAAATTGTCATATACTTTATCGCTTTCAGTTGTCAAATTAATTTCGAGAAAAAAAACTTTTTTTTTTTTTTTTTTTTTTTTTTTTTTTTTTTTTTTTTTTTTTTTTTTTTAAAAACTGCTGTACATCTCTTTTTAACATTGAGGTCTTTAGAGACGGGAAAGGATGGGGGCAAGGAATGGGAAGGAATTCGGCCATGGCCTTTTGAAGGAAGCATCCCGGCATTTGCCTGGAGTGATTTGGGGAAACCATGGAAAACCCAAATCTGGATGCCCGGATGGGGATTCGAACCGCCGTCCTCCCGAATGCGAGGCGAGAACGCTAACCGTTACACCACCACACATTTTTTATTCATGAAATACTTCTCTTACTTTTACCTGGATTTTGTATAATATTGGTATTTCAGAGTAAAGTTTGTTCACTTTGATATTCATTTTTTCTCACAAATTTATAACCTCTAATATAGTCTCACAGTCATCAAATGAACCCCTGTGATTTGAATTTAATTTTTGGATTTTGTATAGCCAATTGCTTTCATTAAAATAAAACTATTTACTAAGATACTCCAGACATTTATCTATGAATACTAGAGCATTATTTTTTTATATTATCACTTTCTGTGGAGAATTTGGTTTCTACAGGCTTTTTCTTGTTTTCTTAACCAAAGAAACAGTATCTTTTACATTTTTCTAGCACTGATTTTAAAGCTGACATAATTTAATACTTATCTCAGTCTGTTGGTTCACAGCTTTGTGAAAGTGATGAAAGAAATGACTTAGCCTCGTAGTTCGCTGCCCATCACGGAGTTCTTGTCACCTCGACCGCCCAATTGAAAAACTGTTTGAAAACTATTCCGGACTGCCTGCGCTGGTCGGCTTTTTATAGGCTAGGCTTATCTATTGCTGAATTGCTGTGGAACACTGGTGTCTTCCCGCGGGGAAACACTATTCTTTAGTGAATTAGAAAAAGCCCCCACTCCTGTGGAACACTAATTTTACTCGGATTTTCCCGAAATTTTACGATGTTATAGTTAAATTTATTCCGAATCTTTTTGGTCATGGCAACTTTTCTCATAATTATTCTAGTTTAAGAGCTATTAATTTCTAAGAGTCAGACATGGTGATGCTATAACATGTCAACACTAAAACTTTGTTTTTCTTGCTTTAAACATCAAGTTACCTCTGAACTATTATATGTTTGTTATTAACTGAATCTTTCTCTTTCGTTTAAGCATACTTTTCTCCTTCTAGTTCTTTTTTCTAAAAATATCGAATTATTTTGATTTGAAATATCTCCTTACATAAATTTTACACACAAAAACTGCCTTAAAGTGATTGTCATTCTCTGCTTTTCTTAGTAGAAATTAATGCAACAAAATTCATCATGACTGGAAAAAAACCTTATTTGGCAATTATGTCTTTTACAAAAATGTTTTAGAATTGATTTAAAAAGTGCTTTCTTATTAAGAAAATCGTTATAAAAGTCCTTGACTATACAACTATATGAGATTTGTCCCCTTCTAAATGGTTTTAGCAAGATAATGAACATATAACAAGGTTATCTTCTGATATGAAAAGTGCTTTACTAAAAGTTATTCGCTATGCATTATATGTAACTCGCCTCTTGCTGAACGGTTTAGGTGAGATAATAGGTATATAACACTGTCTTCAGCCACAATACTTTGTTGTATCTTAGTATTTTGTTTTGTAAGATATGGTTTAACAATTTTTAACAACTCATTAAATACACCTGCATCCATTCTAAGGTAATTTTTGTAATCTTAAGGATTATTAGCTCCGATTTCCAACAATAATTGTAAATGATTGTGCTTACAGCCTTCCTGCAACCACTTTTTTTGCCATACTGTCAATTTCTTTTTAGCAACATTAATATAAGCTGCTGCACAAATAAATACATTTTTATTTTTTAGGACCTAAAAACATGTTTCAATTCAGTATTCTTACCTCGTGTCTAACATTAACTGCACCACACTTGGCTCACAATGTTTTGGAATCCCCAGTGAGCCATGAGCCGGGATATCCTGATGGATAAATATGTAGAACATTACCATAAACATAACAATTTGAGTGTGGCAAGCCAGCTGAATAACAAATGTGTAAAACCGATGTTCATGTGTATGGGCTCTGACAAGTACAGGCTCGTAGCGAGAATTTCTGTGTGTAAATGTTTGGCGGGCTTACTTGCGCACAAATGTGTGTGTATGAGCAGCTGTTAACAACAGTTGTGGGCCAGCTAGCCTCACAAAAAGATACAAAGGCTTTGTGACTCCCATCCCAACCAAATCAGTGCATGCATCCAGGCATAGGGGAGGGAGTAATGTCATACTGATAACAACTAATAAGTGGGCTAATAATGTCAGTTCTTTATAAATTTGACTCAATTTTGTAATCACTGAAATAACATCATACACCCTCTCATCCCCTGATGTTCCTTTTTATTTCCTCCTCCCATTCTGAGAGCTTCAGTTTTCTAGGCAGCAGTGAATAACATCAAAGCAAAATGTAATGATGCCATCTATAGATTTCCCTATGAATTAATAATCACTGCTTAAGTACCTTTCACAGCTACTAACATGATGTAAAATTCGTGTAGATATGAGAATAATAATAAAATGTTTTGTATCTATGTTACAATTGTCATACTAGACACACTTCATGTGTTCAGTTGTTTTGGCATTGTTGAGTAACAAATAGGTAGTTTCAATTATATATATATATATATATATTGAACATTGGATATGATAAAAAACCACCGCTTACCAAAGAAGGGGATTCCAGCGGCGTAGGTACACGAATACACAAAGAATAAAATTTTCGAGCATGGCTCTTCCTCAGTAGAAGTGAGATGGCTGCACGCAAGCACTGCTGGCAGCCAACTGCGTGAGCCACAATTTCGGTGGCTCATGGTGGGGGAAATACATCATGGCAGGAAGTGAGGGAGGGGGTAGAAGAGTACAGGCCGGAAAACGGAGATGAATGGCAAGTATAAAGCAAAACTGTACAAGGTCCTGACGCGGAAGGGTAGTATACCTCAGTTAATCAAGTAATGGACACAAGTGGGGCAAAAAAAATAAAATAAATAAATAAATTAGGTGAAACTAAAACTAAAATTCAAAATCACAATCTATAAAGATAGGCTCTGGTGAGCGGTGGTTCTTATATTAAAGGTGCTAAGTAGCAAAAAAGGGATTAAATTAGGATAGGGAAATGAGCCACCACTTACCTTTAGATGATGGATGTGGGGTGTGAAAACACAGAAAAGACAAAAATACAACAAATTTTTGGAATGAGCCTTAATTAGTTTAGCCATTTTGATGTGTTTAAGCAATAAGCAGAAATTTTTGCTAGTTTTTTTCCTTTCAGGAATTGCATTGGTTTTCAGGGCAAAACTTATTGCCACGAATGATAAGTTTTGACATTTTTATATGCTCAGGTATTAGCTCTGAATCACTGCCCCTCTACCTGTCCTCAGTTTGAATTTATCCGCACCATTTTCCTGGCCAACAGTCCTGCCTGCCTCTCATAGAACTTGTTTCAGCAGACCTCCTAACCTTAGTGAACTTCTAGTCCACAAACACAGTCTTCCTCGTCCTAACAGTCAGCTCTAAGGCTCTTTCCCATGTAATAGACCCCTCTGCAAGAAGTGTGACATACACCATGCTTCAACTACACACCATGCTTCCACCACTTTCATCAACCATGTCACAGCGGAAAGCTTCCCTATCATAGGATATGCCACCTGTGAAACTACCCATATAATTTACCAGTTAACATGCAGCCACTGCCTGGCTTCATATATAGGTTTGACCACAAATCAACTCTCCATAAGAATGAATGGCCACCGACAGATGGTGTTCACACAGAACCTAAAGCACTCAGTTGCTGCCCATGCCATAACCCATGACTTGAATAATTTCAACTCTTGTTTCACCGTCGATGCTATCAGAGTTCTCCCTAATAGCAGCAGTTTCTCTGAACTCAGAAGGTGGGAACTTGCCTACCAGTACAAACGTGGCACAAGGCAACCACAACGTGTTGTTATTAAGTTTCTCATTAGAGAAACTGTAAATACTGCTAAATTTGGCTCAGTTTACTCCTACATTTTGTTGAAAGAACTTGATTGGCTCAGGTAATACCGTAGTATAACAAATTTAACACTAGAACCGCCGAGTGGTCAACTTGACCACTTTTTATATTTTAACATATTATTATTCAGTCAGTTTCTAATCAATGCTGTTGTGAGTTAATGACTTTTACTAAATGTTTATGTAGATCATATAAATAGTCCAATATTTGTTTTATCTTCATTAGTTTTCTTTGAATGACCACTTATACTTAGAACCGCCGAGTGGTCACTTTGACCACATTACGTGAAATCTGAAAACAGATTATTTAAAGATAGTTGTGCGTCACTCCCCGAATTTACTCTTAGCACTCGTCAACAATATACTAAATATCTGGGTTACTGAAGTTTACTCGCATTGTTTGAAGCTCAACAATGCAATATGTCATTCATTGTTTGCTATTGGGTTTCGCATAAACGAGGCAGATTATTTGAGTACTGGTCTCAGAGCAGTAGACACGGCTCAGATGTCACAGCGATACAAACCACGGCCACGGCCACTTTCAGATGAAGAAATTGTCGCACTTTTGTATGAATCGGATGTTGAAAATGATCCTGAAGTTGAGGACCTTGTGGAAGACACTACAGATGAAGATTACCAACCTGTCGCTAATGTGGAGAGTGACAGCTCCGAGACTGAAGATAAAGGTAATTTACATTCACTTATATTATTATTATTATTATTGTTACTATATGAATAATGATCACTATTATAAGAGAGCTGACACTTCTACTGCTACTTCTGTTACTGCTATTTTATTGTGTGGTATGGTTTCTTTATAATGAGTTGTAGCTTTCTAATTGTCTCTTTCCTCATGCAGTTGCTGAACCAGGACGAAGCAGTAATATAAACAATGCTAGAGAAGGACCTACCCTGGGTAAAAGAAGAACTGCACCTCCTGTAAGTGGACCAATACAGAATCGACGTAGAAGAGGAGAACAAAGCGAGGGCTCACTTCCAGAAACTGGCTCAAAACTCCTGGGGAAGGACGGGATCACGGAGTGGACTGTAGCAGACTTCGGGGTTACTAAACTAGGTAGGATAGGTCAACAGAATATATTGAAAGAAACATGGGGACCTACCCCACACGCAAAGCGGCACGTCTCAAATGATAATGTTTCGAGTGCCTGGCGCCTTTCAATGTTGAAACACGTAAAGAAATGCACAGAAGCAGAGGCACAACGGCGTCTTGGAAATGATTCGGGGAGTTTGCCTTTAGAAGAATTAGATGCATTTGTTGCTTTATTATATGTTCGTGGTGCACTAGGTGCCAGTTGTACTGAAGTAGATGAGTTGTGGTCGAAAACGTGCGGAGCCCCATTTTTCACTGACACAATGAGCAGAAACAGGTTTAGAGAAATTTTGAAATATCTGCGTTTTGATGAAAAAAATACACGGTCGTAACGATTGAAAAGTGACAAATTTGCACTTATATCAACTACTTGGAATCATTTTATAGAAAACTGTCAGTTGAATTACATACCTGGATCAAATGTCACTGTGGATGAACAACTTTTCCCCAGCAGAACCAGGTGTCCGTATTTGCAATATATGCCGAATAAGCCTGATAAATTCGGAATCAAATTCTGGCTTCTAGCGGATGTAGAAACAAAATATCTTTGTAATGGGTTCCCTTATGTGGGACAGAACGAACAGAGGGCACCTAATGAGAAACTTCCAGAACAAGTAGTAATGAAGTTGGTAGCTCCATATCGCAATAAGGGTCGAAATGTGACTACTGATAATTTTTTCACTACGGTCACACTTGGGGAGAGACTGGAAAAAGAGAAAACTAGTCTTGTCGGCACTATCAACCGTGCAAGAAAAGAAATTCCAAACACTGTAAAAAAAATTAAAACTCCTCTTTATACGTCTGTTCTCTTGAAAAGGGAAGGTGGTACTCTGACTGTTTACAAAGGGAAAAAGAACAAAAATGTTCTTCTGTATAGTACCATGCATACAGATGTTGAAATACAAAATAATTCTAAACACCTTCCCGAAACAGTGAGCTTCTACAATAGCACAAAATTTGCTGTAGATGTCTTGGACCAGATGACGAGGAAGTATTCTGTCCGCTCTGGTACTCGTCGATGGCCTGTCCACGTATTTCACAGTATCCTTGATTTAGCAGCCATCAACGCATGGATCATTTTCAAGCTAGTGACAGGGATCAAGATAATTAGGAGGAATTTCATCCTAAATCTAGCAGAAGAATTACGTAGAGACTATATGGAAACCAGAAATCAGGAAAGGATGACAAGGGAAGGAAAGGAAAAGGAAGAAAAGGAAGATGGTGATGAAGAAAGAGAAGAAGCAGAAATTCCTACGAAAGTTAGAAAACTATGCCAAACGAGGAAATGCAGAAACAAGACAAATGAAGTGTGCAGTAAATGCAAGAGATATGTTTGTGGGCCGTGTACATATAAAGTACAAGTAATAAAGACAGTAGTTTGTAATGCTTGTAAGTAGGATTAGGTACTATAAATAGTCATATCTTATGATTGTTCTTTCTCTTAACATATTCATGGGTACTTAGTTTCTCCAGTATGATTAATTTCTATTAATTTTAAAACTACTGCAATACAATTAGTATGGTTGCAGATAAATATTGTGAACTATGCTCTTTAATTTTAGTAATATTATGTTCCCATTGTTGTTGTAAAATACAGTGATACTGTTAATAAATGTAATTAAAGTGATACATTGTTATCAAGATCATTAATATTTACATTAATCAGAACAGCATGCAATTACAAAGAAAGTGGTCACTTTGAGCACATCGGCGGTTCTAAGTATAGTACTAGTTCCGGCGGTTCTAGTGTTAATTCCGAAGATCAAGAAGAACTTGTTTTTGTGGACTGCATCCGATTTAAGGGGGGTATTTCTTCGAAAAGTGGGGGTGTAACCAGATTCTGAGGGGTGAGACCTAAAAAAAAGGTCTAAAATATAACTGAGCTAGTGAGCAGTGAACCATTCAAAAGAACTAGTTCTTTTCTTGGAGTGATCAAATGAACACGGCTCTTTTTAGTGAGTCACTTTGCCCACCTCTAGTGGAAACACAATATTTCGACGGCTAGCTCCGCCGTCTTCTTCAGGTATAGAGACATCAGCTGACCCACAGATACAGTATCTGTGGGTCAGCTGACCAGTGCAGATGTCTCTACAGGTATCTGTGGGTCAGCCGACCAGTGCAAATGTCTCTACACGTATCTGTGGTTCAGCCGACCAGTGCAGATGTCTCTACACCTGAAGAAGATGGCGGAGCTAGCTGTCGAAATATTGTGTTTCCACAACACTATCCGGTGGTACACCTGTGAAGACTACATTGCAGTCATACGCCGGGAAAGTCTTAGTTCTTACAGTTAATTCCATGATTATATTCGTTTTCTTTGTCCATTATGCGATAAGCATAAAACTGTTTCGAAGTTACTTTTTTATTTGTCATTTTATTCATTTTTGGGTTAACTTGTTGAATATTAAAATGGTAGCTATCTTCTCCTTTCCAAAATATTAATGGCTATTGCAGGGCATCATAAATGCGATCAGTTTCTGCAATACGTTGTAAGTAATTACTCCTTCGTTGTACGACAATGTCCCGAAAGCTACTTTCATTATCCATGACTACTACCGCCACTTCATTTATTTGAGGCGCATTGAATCGTCTTTCATGCTCGCCAATTGGTCTTTAATCAGCCCTAATTATTATTTTGTAGTCATCAGAGACCATTTTGTCCATTGCAGTCGTGAACATTCTTAATAAGTCATTATGCTTATGTAGGAAACGCTGTAGATCAAGTATTACTTCTCGACTCAATCCTGCGATATTTGCCAAGCGTTGATCTACTTCATCATCTTCATTTCCTATGAAGTAAATTTGTAAAAACTTCGGCGTTTCATTTGGAACTGGTAATAATGACCCTATTTTATGATACACTTGCCCTTGCACTCTAAACACCGGATTAAATCCTTCCTTCTCTTAAACACCGTATTAAATCATTCCTTCTCCATTACTGCTGTTGCTCCAAACAATGTCATTTGCAAGCATGAGTTGTAACATCTAATTTTTTGTAAAAGGTTTTTAGATTTCAATGTTTCTACATTCATATATTTTAAAAAATTCAGGCGGTGGAAAATTTAGTACTGGCAAAATAATTTTATCATTTGAACAACATACACTTGACGTTTCTCTTTTAAATTTTTTGGCTTTGCAAAAATTACATTTTCCCAATTATTACACTTGGATTTACATTAAAATCTTTACTTGGATCATAATGAAACCCTTCGCGTTCAAGACTATAACTTTCTCGTCTTGGTTGGCGCACAGCATGCACAGTTATTTCCAATAATTGATAATGGACCTGCACCCCTAATCGAAGATTACTAATTCTATCTCTATTCTGTTTATTTCTTTGATCCATTTATGCAGCTGTTCCTCTTTCTCCACGTAATCTTTAACTTCTTCGATCTGTTTCAATAATGTTTTCATGTTGTCATTCTGCCTGATTATCTCCGTTCCTTCCATAATTTTATCATACCAACGTTACATGTGCTTGTCTTTCTTGCTGAGTTTCATTACTCCGCACCATCTTTCGCCTTTGCGATGCAATTCAAGATCTCGAATATCACCTCCTTTTGCACACAGCATGTACAGTTGTTTGCGATAACTGCATGTCGACTGGCACCCCTGATGGAAGGTTACTCATTCTATGATTATCCTGTTTATTTATTTCATTCATCAGTGCCCCTGGTTCTGTTTCTCTGGTTAATCGTTGGTTTATTCCATCTATTTCATTACCATTTTCACGTCATTCTTCTGCCTGAATATCTCTGTTCCGTCGATGATTTTCTCGACACAGTGTTAGTCGTGCTTCTCTTTCTTGCACAGTTTCACTTCTCCTCACAATCTTTCACCTTTGCGATACTATTCGAGATTGCAGATATTCTCTTTTACATTCTGGCATTTTAATTTTTATATTTTAAATTTTTACACTTTACTATTCACTTTTTCTGTTATGCATACAATTCGCCTCATATAATGTCAGAAATCAGCCCCAACACTCATCTTTCTTCCTCAGTATGATTTCTGTACACCATGTTTTACCTATGCAATTTTTTATTATTATATTTTTACTTTTAACACTTCACTATTCAATTTTTAAATTTTCTATTATACGTACACTTTTATTTATTAAAGCCAAGAGCTCCATGCTCGTCACGTTTTGTCTTGTATAACTATACGTATGGTTGTATGTAGAAAAGGCGAATATACAATCGGAATCGCGAAAATTTCTTTTCCACTTGGGCATTTTTGTCTTTATTTTTTCTCTTATCACACTTCATTATTCATATTTTAACTTTTCTGTTCTATGTACACTGTTATTTATATATATATATATATATATATATATATATATATATATGTCAACTGATATATATTTATTTTCCACACTTAACTATTCGCTTTCCAACTTTTCTGTTATATGTACACTTTAATTTGTAGAAATCAAAGATATGATCAGAGATAACAAATATGCTCCTTTACACTTTTCATTTTTTATCGTTGTATTTTAAATTTTCAAGCTACACTGTGGATTATTTAATTTTTCTTTTATATGCACAGCATTATTTATAAAAGTCAACTGATATATTTTTTTCATTGCAGATATCATTATTCATTTTTTAAGTTTTCTGTTACATAAACACTTTTATTTATAAAAATCAAAGATACAATTCGGTATTCCCATTGGAATTTTTATCTTTTATAAATTTCCATACGTCACTTTTTTAATATTTCTGCTATACGCACCTTCTAATTTATAAATTTCAACTTATGCATTGCACCATGCTTCCCCTTAAACAGTTATATGTAAACTTTTATTTATAAAATTCAAAGATACGAATCGAAATCGCAAATATTCATTTTTTCATCTTTATATGTTGACACTTAACCACTCATTTTTTAATTTTTCAGCCACACAAAAACCAGTGCTTTGTGCTAGAAACTTCAAAATAATACTTAAAATACATTCTTTGAATTAAGAAACTGTTCTATGTCGAACAATGACAAATATAGAAACATACACACGTCTAATTCTAAATATATACCAATTACAACCACCATGTTTCCCACACAACCACAGCTACCAACACGCAAACTCAGTGGCACATGATGCAAGATTCATGCTCACAATGTGAGAATTCAAGTGGTCAGAGCAAGGAAGCTGTGGCTACAAGCTAAAATATGGAGACACACACATCTTAATCAAAATAAGAAAATGCCACTTTCAACCACCATATCTCCGACGCCCCCATAACTACAGCCATGTCACCACCATATTGCACAATGGTAGCTCGGAGGCTACTATCACACAAATACTCGTGATCTGCACTAGATTCATTGGGGCTGCAGGGTGAAATTAGGGACACACACGTCTTTGGTCGAAATATTAAAGTGCCCCAGGCCGATCACCATCTCTCCGACACCCCCCCCCCCCCACCCCAGCTTCCAACATCTAACCACCATAGTGCATGATGCCAAACACTGTTATTACCACACACAAATACGAATGTTCTACGCTATGTAGTTGTAGAAACAGAGTGAAATATACGGGCACTCATGTCTTTGTTGGAAAAACAGAAATATTCTTGATTGGCCAATTTCAAACACCATATCTCCCACACCCTCACAGCTACCAAAATTGGGCCAATGTTGTGATCGATGGTTGACTCTATGCTAATACCACACAAAAACATCAGTGATCTGCGCTTGATTGTTTTTGGCAGAAAAGTGATACACCATGACATACGTTTTTGGTAGAAATATGAAAGTGCAGCAAGTCGACCACTTTCAACCACCATATCTCCCACACCCCCATAGCTACTGACATCTAATCACCATAGTACACGACCGGAGACACGATACCACTACTACACACAAACGCTAATGGTCTATGCCATGTATTTGTGGTAGCAGAGTGACATATATGGAGACACATGTCTTTGGTCGAAATACGAAAATATCCTTGATAGGCCACTTTTAACCACCAAATCTCCCACACTACCACAGTTACCGAAATTCGGCCAATGTTGTTATCAACGGATGTGTCTTTGCTACTACCACACACAAACATCAGTTATCTGCACTAGATAGTTTAGGCAGAAAAGTGGTACACCATGACACATATGTTTTAGGTAGAAATATGAAAGTGGCGCAGATTGACCACTTTCAACCACCATATCTCCCACACCCCCATAGCTACCGACATCTAACAACCATAGAGCCCTACAGGAGATATGATTCTACTACCACACACAAATACCCATGCTCTATGCTATGTGGTTGTGGCAGAAAAGTGACATATGCAGAGACACATGTCTTTAGTCGAAATACAAAAATATCCTTGGTCGGCCACTTTCAACCACCATATCTCCCACACTACCACAGTTTCTGAAATTCGGCCGATGTTGTGATCGAAAGGTGACTCTGTGTTACTACCACACACAAACACCAGTGATCTGCGATAGATAGTTTTCACTGAAAATTGATACACCATGATACATGCGCCTTTGGCAGAAATATGAAATTGCCGCAGGTCGACCACTGTCAACAACCATATCTCCCACAGACATCTAAGATCCATAGTGCATGACAGGAGACTCGATTCTACTAACACACACAAACACCAATGGTCTATGCTATGTAGTTGTGGCAGGAAAGAGAAATATAAGAAGAAACAAATTTTTGGTCGAAATATGAAAACGCCCTGCATTGGCCAACTTTAATCATCATATCTCCCACATCCCCACAGCTATCGACATTCGGCCAACATTGTGCTTGAAAGGAAACTCCATGCTACTTCCACACACAAAGATCAGTGATCTGTGCTTGGTAGTGGTGGCTGAAAAGTGAAATATTTGAAAACACACGTCTATTTTTATATATATATAAGATTTCTTCTTCCATTTTTTCTATTTCCTTGAATTGTTCCACGTTCAATTCCTCTGAATTTATGCCTTTACTTCATATACTGGACCTTCCCTTGAAATATATCTTAAGTTTTAAAATATGTGCATTTTTATAATGTTACCTTTTGCACATTTAGTTTTGGCCACCATTTTTCAGAACATTGTAATATTCAGCAGAATTGCTTCATGATTAGTTATTACTTCAGTTATTTGAGACCCCACAAGGTTATCATCAGGCTTTACGAAGAATATATCCAATGTGCTGGTTTCCCTCATGCTCTGCTGTACCACTTGTGGAAAACATTATTCACTTACTAAGGTATTTTCAAATTTCTGTTCCCTTGTGTTAGCAATTTTTTTCTCTTCCCAGTTGACAGCTGGTAAATTTAAATCCCCGCCAACAATACCATTTTTCTCTCATCTTTAAATGCTGAATATTTATATTATACTTCCCAGTGCCCCATCATCATTCAGCTATCAACATAATATTATTATCTTTTAGCATTCCAGAAATCTATCCCTAGTAACTCCTATGAATATTAGTGAACTGTAATAGTCTTTACTATCCAGCCTCAATACCCCTCATTTCCTGATTTAATTGCTCCTCTATAGTACACCCTATAATCATTGAGTAAAACCTGATGTCTAGCACTCCTTCCTTTGACAAGACTCCACTCCTATAACTACTTGTAGTTTGTGTATATCCATTAAGTCACCAAACTCCATTACTTTGTTTATTATACTCCTACAGTTTACAAGTACAAGGTAGGTCCGATAAGTAGTTAGCCTCTCTTCCCGATGGTGCCACTGTCACCAGAGAAACTTATTATCATGTAGTACATTATCTTAGATGGCTATTGTTAAAATTTCAGCCAAATCAGACTAATTGTTTTGTTTTGATCGCGTGTGAAAGTGGGTGTGTCCACAGATTTTAGAAAAATAGAAAAAGAGCAATATCGGTCGGTGATTCGATTCTTGTTTTTGGAAGGAAAATTGTGCAGCGACATCAAAGAGCACTTAGATGCTGTGTACGGTGACTCTTCTCCTTCGATGATGACTGTTTAGCGATGATTGGTTTAGCGAGTTTCATCTTGGTCGCACGTCGGTTTTTGTTGAGCCACACACAGGTGCCCCAAAAACTGTTACCATGTAGGATAATGTGACAAAAATCCTGATCTCGTATTTGCAGACCGTCGATTGAAGGTGTGCGAGATTGCTGGGATAGTAGGCATCTCAAAAGACCCCATGGGTCATATTTTGCGTGAAATTTTGGGCATGAGAAAGCTGTTGGCGCGTTGGGTGCTGTGTTTGCTCACTTCGAACAACAAGTGCAACTGTGAAACCACTTCACAGCAGTGTTTGACGCTTTTTAAGCGCAATCTGAAGGAGTTTGTGTGTCATTACGTGACTGTCGACAAAACATGGATCCACTAGTACACAACAAAGACCAAGGAACAGTCAAAACAGTTAACTGTACCTGGCGAACGTGCTCCGAAAAAGGCGAAGACTGTCCCATCGGCCGGAAAGGTGATGGCCACCGTTTTCTGGGATTCACAAGGTGTGATCTACACCAACTACCTGGAGAAGGGAAAAACAATCACAGGGCATTACTATGCCGTATTATTGGGCTGATTTGATGCCGAATTGCAGAAAAAACGTCCCCATTTGGCGAAGAAAAAAAGTGTTCTTCCACCATGACAACGCACCGGCTCACACCTCCACCATAGCCATGGCCAAATTGGTCGAATTGGGCTATGAACTTCTGCCCCATCCACCATATTCTCCAAATTTGGCCCCGTACGACTTCTTTTTGTTTCCAAACTTGAAGAAGACTCTCGGCGGGCAGAAACTTGAGTTGAATGAGAAGGTTATCGCCGCCATGGAGGCCCTATTTTGCAGATATCCAGGAAACGTATTTTTCAGATGGGTTAAAGAAGTTGTAGTATTGCTGGGTCAAGTGTATTAAGCTAAAAGGCTACTATGTTGAGAAATAAATCACCACATTTCCACGTTTTTTCTTTTCTAGGCTAAGTACTTATCGGACCGCCCTTGTAAGATTCTTATAACTGGTTTTGCATTGTTTCCCGTATTAAACTTCGTCTCCAAATTTCAACCCCACCTCTAATTTCTTTGTATCAGTTTGAACTATTTTTTTAGCACTTATGAGTTTTCTTAACACACATCTGCATTCGGCATCCCTTTGACTATCTACTTTTATCTCCTGTAGCCTCTAACCTAAGAAAGGCACAGTCCTGACCTTATTACAACTGGAAGTGGGCTCCCTCACAACTTCAGCTAACAGCTCAGAAAATACCCCCCTGCTTTTCTATTTAATGGTCATGCCTAATGAAACCCTACCTACCACTAGTATCTACAGGCACAATCCCCAATACAAAACTAATGTCTTTCCCAAGTAGCATCTCCAACTCTGTCTCTCAGCATTTTATCTTTACTGCCCCCTTTATCCTCCTCAGCCACAACTGATGGTTTTCAAAAGAAGTATTTTCATAGTTTATAGCATGATTGGTCATACAAGAATATTTGTTTAGTTTTTAGTTCTGGATATGTTCCCATAAACTGTTTTCTATCATGTGGGCAGTCTCTCTAATATTATTAACTCAAAGCTGCAGTGCTGGTCTTTCCTAAGTGTAGTCTGGTTTGGCAGTGACCTAAATTAGCAGCTTCCCAATGCTATCTGTGGCACTTCTCATGTAGGGTAAGATAGTCACTTTGTATGGTAACATTTGGGATCTGTATTGCGAAGAACTGATTTACAGGAGAGAATGTATAGAGAAGAACCACTTGATTTGGCTGGGATTGTCTGGCAGACAGACAGTCTATGTTACATTTTAATTTATTGGCAAACACGCCAACAACATCTTTCACTTATGAGTGTGATAAAATACTTCATCCATCAACCTTTTTGTGTCACAATGAAGAGAGATATAAGATTAGAAAAATTCGTTGATGTACTGATGCTCATAAGAATTTTCTTCTTTTATGCTATTCGAGATTGGAATGCAAAGAGTTATTTTTTGGTGCAAACATGCTCTACCGCCCACAACTTTCTGAATTGATGTAGGTGTATCATTGTGATGGCGGTGCCATGTTCCTCCTAACTTTCTAATTACTTCATTTAAACCTGTGCCAATTTGGTACTAAGCAAGCACAGATTGGAATTGTTCTCAATTCAATTTAGTTCATTCTCATTTTATATTGCAATTAGATTCAGTAATTATTATTTTTGAATGTGAGTGAAAACTTTTGTATAGTGGATATATTCGTTATCTGTTTCATGTGTTTGTGATAGAATCACTTTTATTTCAACATTAGTCTTTCTCCTTTAATATCTAGCCCTGATATGTGAATTTAATATACATAGTTTTCACAGGTGTACAGCCTGACAGATTCTGCTATGCATAATGTGTCAATAGCTTCCTTTGCTGTCTCCATCAGATGAAGCAGTATATTGAAGAAAGTTCTATGGTAAATAATAACCCTAGCTGTGGCTGCCTCACAATGTGCACTCATAGGCGGTTGTGAGCACATATAAGCTGTTAGGTCATTAGTAAGATAGTAGCATCCTCAAGTTAGTTTCACAATAACACTTTAATTTCTTGAATACAGAATTTATGTGGGGAGGATCAAGAACCAGCTTGCTTTAATTTGGTGTGCCTGGGCACTTCTTATAATAATGTTGGCAAGAGACTGCATATTTAAAGTTTCTATGTAACAATAGTGCACATGACTTTTATGTAAATCCAAATTAAATTTTATACCCTTGTGTGACATAATATTGATGGTGTTAAATGTCAGTTTTTCATATCTAAATTTATATTTTTTGCTGTAATAAACCATTGATCTGAGTTATCATTAACTGTTATGTAGCTTAAGCTGTGGTGTTAGTCATTAATTTTACTGGTATGTGATGTGCACTATTACTTTATATTTGCTATTGTTCAGACTAGAGGTGGGCAAAAGAATCGTGAATCGATTCAAAGAGTCGACTCGTCTAAAAGAATCATTTGCGGAATCGACTCACTTGGAAGAGTCACGGTTCACTCAAGAGTTGTTAAGAGGGAGCTCAGGAGCTGAGCCGTTGTTGCGCAATTGCTCACCGACTCGTCCAGGTTCTGAGTCGACTCCGAGTCGTTAACTCGATAATGTTTACGACTCTCGGCTCACTCGCTCTCGGCTCACTTCTGTCTTAATGACTCTTCCATGGATTCGGCTCTTTTTAACTCTTGATATCTGCGTAACTCGTGATTCCTTTCAATTCACAATCTTAGTTGCCACGGCGTGTTTCTTGGTTTGGCAACTTATTTGTAAGGAAATAAAGAATATTTATCTTTGGAACAGGAAAATTAAAAATATATTACAGAAATAAAAAGTATTTTTAAATTTAGGAATTTACTTTCTTAAATACACATTTTTCTAGTGTTTTTGGAACTAGTTATAAGTTTTTGGTTTCCTTCCAGACTGTTATATATGCTACCACAACACAGATTTAGATTTACAAATAAATTATCAATGAATTATACGTCCTATAACTTTTATATTTTACCACAAATAAAGTATTTCCCGATTATTTGAGGACAAGGAAAAGTATACCGATTTCAGAGCCATCTGCTATTCCCATGTTGCGTGGGTTTTTCAAATTGCGAATGCATCGAGTACTGAATTTAATTGCGATGGAGCGCGTCCGGTTATTATCATACAAACTTCATCAGTGTTTTAGTTGTTCTTCAGTTCTTAATTTTGTGGATAATGCAAACATTTTGCAATAGAAATGAACGAAGTTTATGAATTGGACCATTACAAAAATTAGCAGGTGCTGAAGCGGCATATATACTGTTCCAGCTGGTGAGGTTTCTACGAGGAAAAAGGTTAAACGAAAAGACGTTGGGGAACAGTGCCGTCGATGAATATAGGGGAGCGTCCAGAAATTACGTGAGACTTTTTAGGGGGGGGGGAAGGGGTCCGGAAAATCTCACGAAATCTCACCAAGGGGGGGGGGGGGGGTCGACGGATATCTCACGTGAAATTTTGAACTTGAACGAGTGTAGAACTAAAAAAAGCGTAAAAAATACCAGTTTACAGGGCCAAAAACCGGCTTTTGAGGGGGTATCATTCTTTCGGGGAGCACGACAGCTAAAAAAAGTCTTGAAACTTCTCCTGGTCGAACAACTGGGGGGAGGGGGTTCCGTGAAAATCTCATGAAATCTCACCAACGGGGAGGGGGGGGGGTTCGTCAAAATCTCGCCAAGTCTCGCGGAGGGGGGGGGGGGAGGGGGTCTAGATTTCCGGAAAATACCCTCATGTAATTTCTGGACGTCCCCAAAATACTAATACTGAAACAAGGAAAATAAATATAAAATTTAAATTATGCCATTTAAACAAACACAGATTTATTGGTTTGTAGGTAAAATGCTAGTGATACGCTGTTTAACTTAAGAAAAGCACCATCTGGCAAATTCAAAAAATTTGCCAAATTTATGGAGTAAAATTGGAGCATATGTAAGGGGCGTCCATAAACCATGTAGCTCCATTTTGGCTTCTTGTGAACCCTCCCTCCCTCCAAGTAACTTGACGTGGCTTATGTCTCTAACCCCCCTCTCCCCACGTAGTTTTTTCCATGACGGAAATAAATATTTACATGGTGTTGAGTGTTCTGTATCTCATTTTAAGTGTGACAAATAATATGAATGAAAAGCTATTTGGCCTGGCTCGGAATCCCACCTTCCAACCCCCTCCACCCACCTCTCAAGACCGGTCTACGTGGTTTATGGACGCCCTCTAGCGAGACGTGTAACAAACATGCCACCTACAAAATCAACAATCTAAATCAACAATCTCAATCGACAATTACAATCTGCAACAAGGCTTAGAATTAGTAATGAGGTTTGACAACAATTAGCTGAAAGCCTTGAAAATTTCACAGTGTGGGAATCTCACATTTTGTTGACCCGGTTCGGCAAATTCCCAGATCCACCACTGGTTGTAGTTAGACAGGGGGCGGCGTAATCGGTATTGCGCAAGGGCGCTCAAATACTTAGTGGAGAGCCTGCTCGAAAGCTGGACAGTTAATGACTGAAAAGAGAAGTCGGCTCACATCACAAAAACTAACGAAAATGCTTTTTGTAAATAGCAATAAAAAACTTGTGTAGTTTTCATAAGTAAATTGAATCATTTTTATTGTAAAATTAGTGTTTTCATTTGCTTAAATAATAAAATAAATTGTTTTTGCAATAAATAACTTACAATTTAACTATCAAAAACAAATGTTATTATTTTAGTTAGAATTTGTTAATCATTTCCTTCTTGTTCGTTAATAACTCGTTATCTATTTTCGTCATTCAAAATATCATGTGAAAAGAATCGAAGAGTCGTTTAAAAGAATCGATTCTCAGCGAGGAGTGAATCGATTCCAAACGATTCATCAAAAAGAATCGGTTTGCCCATCACTAGTTCAGACCCTCTGCTACTGTTACCAAGAAATGAATGCTTTTCCTCTCCCTTATGCCTGAAATTGAAAGGTAATTTAAGGCATTAGTTATCTCTTCCCACCTGTGGCATAGCTATCGGAGGGCAAGGTGGTGCCGTGCACTGGGGCCCCCATGCTCAGCTCAACAAATCTCACAAGATTTTGTAGAGCTAAAAAAAAAAGGATGGCCCATCTGGCCTGAGGGCCCAAAATACTTTTTTGCACTGGGGCCCCTGTTAACCTAGCTATGCCATTGTTTCTCACATACATCCTTCTAATTTCCATCCATCTAGCATTCAGTGTATTTGTTATTAATAACTAACACTCTCATTAGCTGTTTTTCAGTGGCTCTATTTCCACACCCTTTATTCTGTGATAATTTCCTCGGATAAACCTAGCTGATTTCCTTTATGCCCAATCCAGCTTCAGTAGTGATATAAATAATGTGCCCCATTTCATCCCTCCTCACTCAATACAGAAAGCAAATTAAAAATTAGAATAGAGGAACAAACAATTGTAACTGAAGGCCAGTGCAGAGACATGAAAAAGATATGGAGACACGTGATATTCATCATCATCATTGGACATTTCCACTTTATTTTTTAATCTTTCAGCACATCTCCTTATCATGGCAGTGCTATTTCAAAAGCAAGGCTCCATCTACTACTGGTTTGCCAAGCCTGTACTAGTTTTGATGAGGGAGTGAATCTATTGCCATCTGTCCATAAAAATTGTGTTCTGTGCGACAAGTGTATTTTTGTCAGTGAAATGTGTATTTTATGAAGGAAAACTGGGGATAATCCCAGCTTTGTCCTCGGCTATGAAGAAAACCACATTTACACATTTAGGATGACCAGTACATTAGGTCTGGGGCTTGAACCTAGGACTGTTGCATTCCCCAACCAAGTGTAGTAGCACCTTAGCATGCGCAGGCATACTGGTGGGTACAAACACACATAAAACATTGTAATTATTGTGTAGGTGGGGTCAAAAAGTTCCCAGAATTGTCATGCACAGTCAAGCAATTGTTTGACGGAAGTGAAATTTTTGTTTTGGAGGTTGGCAACATTGTTGTTGTTGTTGTTATTCGGGTTTTAGGGCGCGTCGACGACGGGGTCATTAGCGCCCAAGGCAACATTACTGAGGAAGGTGCTCTGCCATGCAGGCTTCATGTGTATATGGTGCATGATATTTTAGACGTAGTTTCTTTTGTCACATTGTGAAATGTCGTCTTTAGAGCAACATGGTAGTATCAAGTTCTGTGTGTTGCTGGAGAAATCACCCTAGGAGACACTTGAGATGCTGATGAAAGCATATGGGAACTATGTGATGAACAAATCAGTAGTTTACGAGTGGCACAAGCGCTTTCATGACACTCACGCAACAATTGAAGATGAAGTTCGGATTGGGCAACCTTAAACTTCCACGACAGGTGAGAATGTTGAGCACGTTCAACAACTTGTGCTTGCAGATGGGCGAACAACCATCAAAATTACTGCCTCCAAAGTTGGTATTTCACATGGGAGTGTTCACAGCATTCTTCATGTTGATTGAACATGCATCGTGTTTGCTTGCACATAGTTTTGAAAATGTTATCCCCTGAGCGAAATGAAATGAGAGTGACCATGTGCAGGAGCTTGATTGAACTGGCTGATCAGACAACAGCTTCCTGCACAAAATTGTAACGGGTTATGAGATGTGGTGCTTACTTTACGACCTTCAGATGTAATGGCAGTCTGTTGAATGGAAGTAAAAAACAACACCAAGGGAAAAAAAATTCGCTTGGGCAGAAGCCGGGGTAAAGTAATGTTGGAGGTGTTATTTGATGACTCGGGCTTAATTCATTATGAATTTATTTCAGAAGGGAATAACAAAGAAGTGTACAAGGAGATCTTAAAATGGTTATGAGATACAATTTGATGAAAATGACATGAACATTGGGTAACAGGAAATGTTTGGTTTTTCTTGAATGACAATGCCCCGTCACATTCATCTGTAGTGGTGAAACAGTACCTTTCCAAAAACAATGTTCCCAGTCTGGAACACATTCCATATGCTCCCGATCTTTCACCACCAGATTTGTACCTGTTTCCACAGCTGAAAATGGCATTAAAGGGACAACAATTTGCTGATTCATCAGAAGTGATTGAAAATGAGGCAAAGCAGTTGAAAGTAGTTTAAAAAAATGGCTTTGAGGAATGTTTCCAACTATTTTATGAATGGTGGAATAAGTGTGTAGAAGTATTTTAAAGAAGAATAAGGTAAAAATGTTATACATACTTTCAGTAAATTTTTTTAACCAATTTCGAGAACTTTTAGACCCTACCTCATAAAACCCTTCTTCAACAGTGCTATCTGGTTCATTTTCTTTCCGTGAAGTCTATATATATATATATATATAAGTATCAAAATTATTTGCCACCACTTTGGTCCTATTTCCTGCTTTTTTTAAACTGTCTAAAGTCCTTCCATATGCTCAATTGCTGCACATTGCAACAATGATTTGACACCTGCCTTGGGCTCTCCATGATCTTGTGTAGAGAAAGGGTATTACATCTAAAAAAAATTAATGTTTCTTGTGTGTTCATACAATATTTTTCTTGTGCCAACATCTTCCTGCCATTATGTATGTTGAACAAGATAAAATCTGGGCCATTTCTTTGGACTGCTTCTTGCAAACAGCATTGAACTTGAAGGTATTATCACTTATTGATTGTTTGACCTTGTGGCAAGAACTCATGCAAATGAAAAACCACTGATTGTGTTATCCTTTTAACAGCTTGATGAGAAACTAAACATCCAATATAGCTCAAAATGTGTAGATACTTTTAAGACGTATGAGTGGAGACTTTCCCAGTGTACTGATGCAATAAAATCCTCTTGGGTGTCCAGCCAAATGGTGTTGTCTAAACACAATGTTTTGACAGGTAGCTCTGCTGTCTTTATCAGGTATCTTCTAGTTGTCGCCAGCTGTCTGTCACCACCTTGACTGGCTTAGCCACCCATCGATCTTCCTTTATTCCCTCAGCAATGGCGCGCAAAATCTTGTGCACACTACAATGCCCATTCCCCTGCCACCTGCATGTGCTGGCGGAATGCGATGCTGGAAGTCCCATTCTCACTGCTCGGTCGAGAGTGCCGGCTTTTAAGACACGTTTGCCAATACAACAACGAAAAAGTCCTGCCAATTGGACTAATATAAATTTCAAAAGTCCCATCACTTTTTAACACGCCTCGTATATAGGTGCTGATTACCAAAAATAATAATAAAAGAGATATGAAACTTTGGTCACTACTTGTAATGGAAGCAAAAGTAACTGAGCAAAATCGGTATAAAAAGACAATGACAAAAAAGTAAGAAATACTTTTAAATACTTTGTCAGCAACAAAACAGTATGTTCAATGTGGTTGTCAGATGTATTATTATTATTATTATTTTAATTTTAAAATATATTCTGATATAATAGAGTTTTATGTACATTTGTCTTTTATCAATTCTTTTTTATTTTTGTGTCCTCACCTTCTTTACTTTTTCTCATAATCTTGTTCCGAATTTCAATTTCTCCCACCGTTATCCACTGTCTTTTAACCATGACCTGTTGCTCTCTTATTCACTTAAGCTTCAGTTAACAACCAACAATAAAAAATTAAACTGATTGCTGATAATTTTGTTATAACTATTTTAATGTTATAAAAATTACAAATTTGATTTCAAACTAATTTGATTTATATAGGAGCTCTAGTATACATTTCCTAAATAAAGGCCTTACAATTGAAATTTGCACATAAGTGTACATTTAAAAATTACAGTTATCTATAAAACCTGAACAATAAAAGATTGTAATTTGGTAAGAAATGGGTAAAATCATGATATAAAGATTTTTTTTAAAAAATCCTTGTATTTTTTATTTTATATTTGAAAATGTATTCTACTTTTCTCACCATAATTTCACTGATTTGTTCTCTTTTCTCTTGCTTTTTATGTTTTGATTGCTTCTAATTTTGTTCAGTTTTATTCCAGGATTTTCAGACATCCAAACCGACAGAATATAGCAACGTTTTGATCAGACATACAAAGAAGTCACTGTTTGATATTGGAGACTATCTTAGTATTTTGTACCTAGGATGTGAAGAACAGTCAAGAACTACAGAAATGGATTCCCTCAATCAAAGATTCAACTTTCTTCATCAGTATCACACAGCGCGAAGGACAATTGGTGATATTGTGGAAAGTTTTACTTCACGAAATTACATTTTGTATGGCCTAATTGTTAGGAAAAACAGTAGTGATCCCCTTAGGTTTACTTCTTTAAAAGAATGTTTGAATAAGGTTCGCAAAAGTGTGGATAAACACCAGTATATTTACATTGGAATTGATGCTTTAGATGATCCAAATGACAGCATTTTAATGGAAAAAATTATTACACTTCTGAAAATATGTTTTAAGCCAAAACCTAGAAAGGAAATTTGGATTTCATGGCACAATATTTTGAGTAAAGGTCCTGATTATTCAATTCCATATGATCTCTAATGATTTAAAGTATATTTTTTAAATTACAAATTTTCTTTGCAGATCGCTGATGACACTATTAAAATGTTATGCAGTGTAATTAATAAAGCAGCCTGTTATTTAGGTGAAAAATGTATTTTCCTATTTAGAATTGTTTCTTTTACTCAAAAGAAAACATTGTCACTGTAACAGAAATAAAAGAAATGAACAAATAATTTTTTTAATCATTCAGTATTTATCATCATCAGCAATTTACATCTGTTGGCCAGGTTAGCTTTGCACACTAACGTCTTCATTTCCTTCTCTCTTCCCACCAACTATCTTGGTCCAGCCATATCCTCTCTTTAGCATTCAATCCTCTCAGACATCTATCCCTGAGTCATTCTCTGAGCCATTTATTTTGTATCTTTTACTCACTGTATGTACCTTGATACTCTCTGCTCCCCCACTCTTTTAGCATGTCCATAATCATATTAATTTTGTCTTCTCTATCCTTTCCTGAAGGGATTCCCCTTTCAAAGTATTCCTAATCTTTTTGTTCTCTATTGAGACCATTTTTGTAACACAAATTTAAGAGTGGGTACCCTATTTATAGTCTTGGCGAACTTTGAACTTATCTGTTCCAGAACAATGGCATATTCCCTCGGGGGAAATACTATTCTCTTGTGAATTACAAAAATCACATCTTCTCATGGTACACACTGTTAACTCAGATTTTCCCGAAATTTCAATATGTTATAGTTTAACTTATTTAGAATCTTTTTAGTCATGATAAATTTCCTCATAAGTTTACTTATATAGGAGTTATTAATTTTTAAAAGTTACATGTGGTGATGTCATCAAGCTTCAATAATAAAATTCTGTTTTCTCCCTTTAAATTTCAAATTATTGTTAAACTGCTATATTATTATTGTCTGAATTATTCTCTCCCATTTAAGACACCTTTCATCTTCTTTGTTGTATTATTTACAAAATTCAAATTCCTTATTTCTGAAATATCTCCTTAAATAAAATTTTAAGCGTACACATATTACACATCAAATTGATTGTAATTTTAAGTTTTATTCATGGAAAAGAATGTAGCAAAATCTATTGACATTAGAATCTCAACTTTCTAAAACTGATATTTTCTTATGAGAATGGTTTAAAATCAAATTAAAAAAGTGCTTTATTGTTAATAAGAACATATATTACGAACATACAAATAAACTCAATATTTCGGTTATTAAACCTTATTCATGACTAGTGTTGTAAAAAAACTTTTTTTTTCTGATTGAAAAAAAAAAACTGTGAAAAAAAACATGTTTTTTTTTCTGGGACAGTTTTTTTTTCCATAACTACTAAATCTCAAATTTGTAAGGTATTTATAATTTAATATGACTGTTTTAGAGTTTATTCTAAGTACTTATCTTAATTTTTAAATCTACTATATTTTTCTGGTTCAGTAGGGAAAAAAAAAACGAAAATAATGGCAACATTTACTGTCATTTTCTTTTATGAATGGGGATTTCCCGAAGAGGCTAGGTTGCGCAAGAAGGAATCCCTGTTCCCCGTTGTTTGGATTGATACTCGCTATTTAAACTAGTGTTGCCAGCCCTACATATTTATCTGTAGACCTACGGATCTTTTCAAAAAATTAGGAATTTCAAATTTATCTACGTTTTTTGCCTCCTTTTATTACTTATTGTGCTTTCCTGATATTCGTATACTTGTTAAACTCTCAGCGTATAGTGATACTGACTCATTTAATTGTCAGTAATTATGAACCGTGTCCTTGCAACCGTTGACGTAAACCAACAACTGAAAAGAAATAAAGCTCCTATTTTGTATGCTAATAGATTTAAATTCAAACTTAAAATACCGCAATACAGAACAATCGGCGCAGTCTTTATGCATAGTGTTTACTTTGCTCACAATTTAAAATTGCAATTTCAAAATCTTTTGCGTACAATACAAGAACAACCAGTAAATGAAAATGTAACTACTTCTGAAGTTATGAATATAGAGGAGACAGGAGAAGAAACGGAAAATTCCAACACCGACCAAACTAGTGTTGGTAGTGCTGATACTAGTGAGTGTGGTACTGACATAGAGGAAGAATAAAAAATTATGTTATCTATATAGATATATTTATGAATCATTATGTAAGACATTATATGATTTAGTAAGATTTGAAACACACATGTAAAATATAAGTTCCATAAATAAACCTATAATTTATCAAATATATAGTTTTCTGAAAAAAAAAAAAACAAATTTAAAAAAAAAATCAGGGTGCTAGGTTTTTTTCATGTTTTTTTTCACAAATCTGAAAAAAAAACTTTTTTTTTTCAGTTTGCAACACTATTCATGACGGAGAAAATGTGTCATGAGGCTCGGGAGGTGTGCACACGCCGAGGGTTGCTACATGACTAGGTGCATTATCAATATGGCGGTGGGACTGAGATATTTTATATAAATATGTAAATCGCAGATGGTGGTACAACTAATACTAGGGAAAAAAGCGGGGGGGGGGATAAAGAGTGCGCATTTCTGGAAAGGATATATTTATGATCTGGACTCACAGTGAAGACAAACTCCTAGAATTCCTCCATTCCCTTAACAATAACCATTCCATTAATTTCACCTGGACCTACTCCCGTTCACACGTCACGTTCCTCGATGTTGACATCACACTCAGGCAGGGTGTTCTTCACACTTTTGTCCATATCAAACATTCGGTTCTTTCCAGAAATGCACACTCTCTTGCCAAAAATTCTGCCAACTGTTCCCCATACTTGTTTCAGCAGACCACCTAACCTCAAAAACATCTTGGTTCACAAATACCCTCCATCTGACTCTCCAAAAACACCTTATGGATCTTTTCCCTGTAATAGACCCCGCTGCAAAACCTGCAACGTGCATCCTCCCACTACTACATTTTCCAACCCTGTCACAGGGGAAACCTTCCCCATCACCGGACATGCCACATGCTCCACTATGCACATCATATACCGGCTAACTTGTCGCCATTGCACGAGTTCTTACATAGGCCTGACTACACAACAACTCTCGACCAGAATGAATGGCCACAGACAAACAGTTCACACCCGCAATTTATATCTTCCCATACCAGAACATGCTAACTACCACAGCTCCAACAACTTCAATGACTGTTTCACTGTGAGAGCAATCAGAGTTTTCCCCGAAACTACCGCCGCCTCAGAACTTCGCAGATGGGAACTTGCTTACCAAAACATCCTAGATACCAGACACCCACCTGGCCTCAACCACAGATAAAATTCCTTTCCTTGATTCATTATTAGTAGCATTATTGTCATTTAACTAATTACCTTATTTTATTTTTCAAAATTTATCTGTCCACATTTATTTACTTTATTCCCCCCCCCCCTTTTTTTCCTAGTATTAGTTGTACCACCATCTGCGATTTACATATTTATATACAATATCTCAGTCCCACCGCCATATTGATAATGCACCTAGTCATGTAGCAACCCTTGGCGTGTGCGCACCTCCCTAGCCTCATAACTCATTTTCTCCGTCATGAATAAGGTTTAATAACCGAAATATTGAGTTTATTTGTGTGTTCGTAATATATGTTCTTCTCTAGTCGCTGCCTTCAACTTTGGTGAGTGATGAGTCATTTTCCCTTTCCTTGCAATTATATTGCTCAAAACAGTTTCCTTTTTCCTTAGTTTAATTATTGTTAATAAAATATTTATATAACTCCCTTACTGTACAACTATACTTGATAGGCCCCCTTCTGAGCAGTTTTACATCAGGCTGCAATGAGTTGAATTTAAAATGTGGGGAAAAGAAAAATAACAAACCTCTTCTGTCTGTTGTGAAAGACTTCTTCCATTCATACATCATTCACACTACAAAATATCAGAACAAATTCTTCTTCTTCAAATTCTTCCATAAATAAATGATTGAAAATATTTAAATTACAAACTCAAATTCCCTAATCCCTGATACTAGTCTGAAAACTTATGAGTTTTACATATTGAAAATATATAAAATTACAGAAAAAAATTGTATTCTACTCAAACTACTTGTACTGAATGAGTGAATATTTGCTATGTTTTTACATATACATAAAAATGATTTTGTTCATATAACCAATGTAAATGTAAGAATAATGTTAACACATCATTACAAATTGCGGAAAATATTCTTTAAATTACTCAAGCACTTGGTAAGTGTCCTTTTGTTGTATACTTTAATTTTAAATTTACTCTTCAAAAGTGTCTACTTGTTTACATTTAAAGAGAAAAATGGCTTACTCTTACTTGACATCTTCAGATTGTCTAGAGACCTAGTACCAAAAATTCCACGTCCTGTCATGGTGGCCGTGTCAAGCTATCTCTGTGTGAGGGGTGTGCACAGCTGATTGCTTGACATTCTATCTATTACTGATACAGTTTATACTAAATAAATAGGATTCATAAGTTCCAGGATTTCTTGAACATCAGTTGCCAAGCTATCAATTTAACTGCACAGTCAAATGTAAAAGAAGTCTTTATCGAAAACTGTATATTCTGAAAACTTGTGTAGCTTAACTGGTATCAGTTATAAGCCTAAGGAAAGGCATCTAACATACACATCTGTAATTGAAGGCAGCAGATAGGTTTAACTAACTCAATTAAGTCCACGACTTCGGTGAAGCTTTCACAATTCCCCCAAAAGATAATGAAAACCTTAGAAAAATCCCTCAAGTCCATGGTAATATTTGCTTTCGCTTACTATCGACTGCCAAATTAATGACAACAGTGCATAGTATGAAAGTTCTTATAAGTTCCAGACACTCCAGTCAAATTCTGTCACCTGGGTGGTGACTTATAGCTATGTTCTTACGGAGCCATTCAAACACCCATGTGACAATGACAAAGTCTGCCGAAACACTGTGTCAAAGATGAGAACATGACCACCTAATGATAAGGAAATTGAGGTGGCAAAATATCCTTGGCCTCTCAATTTGCTCCTATCTGTCTTAAGAATTTTGCAAGATGAAGCCCCTATTTTTCTGTTCCTATTTACCTACGGCAACTCTTTCTTAAAATCGTATAGTTTTTTCGTTATACCTTCTTGAAGTTAAGTTTCAATTTTCTGCTAATATCTTCGCCGAGATTTAGACTTTTTTTATTTTCCCCATTGCTTGGAGTATGGTATATTGCTATACCTGTCTTAATCTAAGAGTAAACTATGATTAATTAATAGTGTGACATATATTTCCTGCCATTGTGACATCAGGCTGAAACTTCTAAAATTAATATCTGGCCAACTACTTCTTATTTCAGGCTGTAATTTACATAATTATTTACTTAGGTAAATTCATTCAAATTTTGAAGACCCCATTTACTTCTCAATAGCATTTCTATTAAATCAGATTTTCTTTGTGGCGTAAGCATCTAAGCATGGGAATAAGGATTGCAATCCCGGGGGTTTTGCACAAATCCTACTGGATCCGGGGGATCCAGCAGAATTGGCGTCAACAGTTTTTTAACGAATATATTTAAAACATACAGTAGAACTCCAATTATCCAAACTCTGATTATCCGAATCGCTTTTTTAATTAAAATGGAAACGTACTGCGATTAAAAAAAATAACGATTCTGCCTACACACCACATGAAACTTCTCACTGTCAAGCGGATGCCAGAAAACAGATGAATACAGTCAAACAACTTACTTTGACCGAGATATTCAGCAAGCAATGACTTTTATTTACAGTACGGTACATACATTGTACTAATGGACAGCACTTGTAACTATGCTTAACATCTAAAAGTGTTGTCTTTTCATTTAATAAATTTAAAAGCTCTTTATCTTTAAATATAGTTTATTCTCCCATTTTCAACATACATACAGTAATTAATTAAAATAGACACGTTTTTGGGAAAAATCCAATTATCAAAATTTTTTATTATCCGAATGGAGTCCAGTCCTAATTGATTCGGATAATTGGAGTTATACTGTAGTTATTTAAAGCATTAATAAATTAAATAATTAAATTAATAAATCAATTTTAATGTTAAACAGTAAAAATTAACAGTTAACAATATTTTAATTGGCAAAATGGCATTAAATTTTTTTAATATTTCTTAAGTATATTTAGAGGTTTTACATTTTTGTTTTTAAATCTAAACCAATTTTTAAATAAATAATCAAAAATGGAAAAGATTCAGTCTTAGGTGCCTTACAATACATCACATCAATTTAAAAACATGATATGCATAATGCCAAGTCACCAGTTTTTTTTTTTTTTTTTTTTTTTTTTTTTTTTTTTTTTTTTTCCATCCTGCATAAATGTTCCATAACATTGAAAGAAAGCATTCTATTTCACAAAATTAGGTGAATATACACTGTAAAGTGTAGACTTGGCTCAGAACTAGATCTCATAACTTTTTTTCAGTGCACAAGCATGAGACTGGGCCTATTTTTATTAGAATTGTTTTTGTGGGATTCATTGGTATGTCTCCTGATTCGTTGATTGATCTTATAGTTGATTCATTGTTATTAAAAGAAACTGCTCACCTAGAAGTAAACTGTCAAGTATTTCAGTTTTACATTAAGTGGCGTAATGACTTTTTTAGAGTGGATATTATTTTTTTTTTTTAGTAAGAAAGGAGACTTTCTCATTTTACGATTGCTATTAAGTCCTGACAGATGTATCGCCGGATTTCATTGTAAAAACACTATATTTGACACATGAGGAAGCTGGCGGGGGCAGTCGTTGAAGTATGGTGTTTTAACAACACAATTCAACGATACACCCATGAAGACTTCACTATAACTTTTTTTTTTTTTACCTTTAACCAAAATAATAAGGAGTTTAAAGGACACATGCTATTCACTCAAAAGTAATGTATTGCAGTGAGTGAGTAATTCATCCCAAGAGGGATTAATCAAAAGCCAGAGCAGGTGGCTATCGTCAAAGAACGTATGTTTCAAATGCAGTCGAGATGACAATAAGTCAAAGGTTATACAATTGCCTTTTGATAGCTGCTAAATAAATAGGTATGTGATTGTTAAAATTATGATAACATTAGTTTCGACTGTCTAGTGACTGTCTAATGATCCGGGGTCCCACAGGATTGCAGGGTCCCGCTTTGCTGGATTGCAGTCCCTACATGGGAACTCTAACAGTGCTTCTAAAATTAAACTTAGAAAATCCTACTTTTCTCTCCTAAATTTTGAAATTTTCATAAATTTGTTATTAGATTCATAATCCCCAGAACTTCTTCGATTTTCTGAACCTAACTATATCTTACTACTTATTTTTCTCAAGATTTTGATTTTCTTTACTTCACTAAAAACATACTTAGAATTTACTTAATTACTAAAAGGTTTATTCAGATTACTTCTAGCTATGCTGATAACAAACTGAGATATGAAAATTTGGAATAGTTTTTCTCTTCCATCAAAAAATTTAAACTTATATAATTTGCTCCATCCAAGCAAGTGTCAATACTACTTAAAATTGACATACCCCTTTATAAAAAATTCCTAGCATATACATATTACACATCAAATTGATCATAATTTTATGCTTTATTAGTGGAAATGGATGTGACAAAATCTATTAACTTTTGAGAAATTAGCCTTTATAAATTTTATGTTACTTATTAAAATGGTTTAAAATCAAGTTAAAAAGTGCTTTACTGTTAAGAAAATGTTGATAAAAGTCCCTTACTGTACAACTATACTTGATATACCCCTTTCTGAGTGGTTTTAGCTAAGATTACTGATATATGAAAAGGGTATTGACCTTTTGCTATAGATGCCTCTGGTTAGTTAATCTACCATTTCAATTTTGCTCAAGTTCTTAATGTGAGCTTCACAATCATAATGAATTCCATTGTATTAATGGCCAGCCATTACTAATTGTGATGTTTTGTACCTGAGCAAAATTGCAAGATTATCTGCAAAAGCTAGACAATTAGTTTGAACGTTCATATTTCTGTAGCCCATTCTGACTCCATTTTCAATCCCTTTGTTATTCAGTTCTTTACATCACTGGCTGATGACTTTTTCGAGTGTACAATTGAATAGGTGAAAGCCCATGAAAATCCTTGTCCGTATTTTGAAAGTGTGTACAATCTCTTCCCTTAATTTCTCTTTGGAGGAGGTGTCAGCCAGGGTATGCTGGATGATTGCTCTTGTTTTGTTGTCTATGGCTGTTTCTATTAGGATATGGTTTAGTGATACAAACAATGCAGTGTTGACCCTGCTTGAAATTTTAACTTCTCATATATGGCATGACCCATGATTGGAAATATTTAACCAGGTTGTAGGATTTTGGTCGGTGGGGAGGAATTTTGTTTTGAAGTTTCAAACACATCACCCTGATCAGAGACCCTCTCATTCTACTACACCCTTCTATTGTGCTGTACATCGCACAGGTTAACATCGGACATAAATGTAAAATTCAAGATGTGGTGTGTGTGGAATGTATGGACTTGCCTATTAATCATAATTTAAACTGAAAGGTACATGTCTCTCTGATTTCCTAAAGCAATTGGATGCAGCCACATTTGCAATTTGTTCAATTTCAGCATTAGGTGATCTCAGTAAGAAGAAACTATAGTGTGAAAATAGACCAGTGAAGGTCAGTGCGTCTCCATACAATGTTGCAAATAGTCAGAACAATCTACTTTCAGTAATATATGCGAAAAAATTCTAAGAAATAATACTGAATTTACGGAACAAGGTGGTGTGTTTTTTAATTCGAAATATTTACATGACTATTTTTTTTTAACGAACTTTGTGAAAGAAATTACTTTCTTCACTTCAACCAACCGGAAAATCTAAACCAATGATAAAAAATAGCTGAAAAAAATTATCTGGCTTCCCGAAAGTTAACAGATAAGTACAGAATATTTTATATTCATTATGTAATGAAGAATGTTATCAAAAAGTTATCCGAATCGCTTGTTTGTCTCTTTTGTGTAATGTAAAAAGTTGTCGCTGACTAACTTTCATTCCATTTGTTCACGTAATAACTTCCAGCGAGAAAGTTTGTGAGAAAATTTTAAAATTAATTTTAGAAAACACAGCAGCATCTTTAAACGAATCCTTCTTGTTTGTTTAATAATTTATCTGCGCGAATGTGTTGCACTGCGCACGTGTCCAACACTGGCTGACGGCTTCCGTCTCTTAAGATGAGTGAGATACTCGTAGTTCCCGTACCTTCTCAAAATACTCAGTTTGAAGTTCATCTATTATTATTGTAACAGAAAATTACATGACAAAATACACAAAAAATGGTTTTCAGTAAAATCTTGTCATCTTTATAAAAATAAAAGTAACGGAATATCCGCTTTCAATACAATTACTAAAGAATTAATTGAAAAACTTACAAACTGGCTTATTTTCAGAGCTGTGTACCATTATTCTCTCCGTAACTTATTCATCTTCAGATTTGTTGGGCTGAAGATCACTGTCACTGCTTTCACCCAGCTGTATCAAGAACTGATCCATTTCCGTGTCCCTTGCGCACTGTTTAACATAATCAGTTTCTCGCAATCTTTCTGAATGTCTTAAACAATTTGCCCAATCTTCTTGAATAATGCTGTCTAAAGCTTTGTCTTTAAATGTGCCTGTAAACGATCAAATTTGTTGGTCAAACATCACGTTTTCATCAAACAACAGTGCAAACGATCAAACCTGAGATCAAACAAATTTGTCAAACTTGCCTTTAGTTTCGATTGTTGCCTTGTCGGAACGTGACGTGTGCCGCAATGAGGAATAAAGACAACGCATTTTTAGCGTTGACTCTAGCACTGTGTGTCAAGAAAAAAAAAGCAGATGTTGGTTTAGAGAATGATTGAAATTAAGAGAGAGAGATATACACATGAAAATTTATTACGAGAAATATCGTGCAAGGAACCAGATGATTACAATAAATTCCTGCTCACGGGACATAAAACGTTTGAATAATTATAGCCAGTGCAAATTATGAATTTCTTACGGTTGATGTCGGTACAAATTTCAGAGAGTCAGATGGAGGATTGATTAAAATTTTGGAATTTGTTTGAAAATAATCATTTGCAGATTCCAGATCCATATGAATTGCCGAATACTAATTTTTTATAAAAAAGTCCTCCAAATTTGTAGGAGATGAAGCTTTCCAGCTGCTACCAAGTTTTATGAAGCCTTGCAATAAACAAGTGTTAAATGATATCAGAAGAATTTTCAATTATCGTTTATCTCGCGCGGGTTATTTAAAAAGTATTTGGTATTCTCGCATGTAATTTTAATGTTTTTTTAGAAACCCACATAATTATCTCCAACAAAAGCAAGAAGTTATGACGTGTTGTCATTTACACAATTTACTTACTAAAGGGGGGGGGGGATACATCCGACATGGAGAAGAACACATGGAAGAGATGGAGACTATTATACAGGGTTCTTGGAGAAATTAGCCAAACCAGATGCTAATATTTAATAAATGGAGGCCATGCTCCGGTGACAATTTCCTAAACACCCATCTTCCCCCTTTTCTGTACTCTCCTACATTTGCCCTCTACAAATTTTAACTTTAAATTCTTTCAACGTTTTTGATAAATTTGGCTAAATATTGAAGTTATTCTATTCTTTAGATTCTATTTTCATAGCATTGGCAGATCGCGATATATGGACATGAACTGTAAAAGGAATCCTTCGTCTGAAAATTATGTCCACTCAGCCAATAATCATTCCTGCTGTTGTCGCTTGGCAATCGGCATTGCGTTCTCCATGGTCACTAGGCAATAAATAAAACAATGTTTGACAAACACCGTCGCACACCTTCAAACTTATTTGACAAACACGCCGTCAATCAAAATTTCCATCAAATACGTCAAACGCGTCGATTGTTTGACAAACAGGTCAAACAATACCGCAGACTCTCAAATAATTTGACAAACGCGTAAAGTTTGACAAACAATTTGACTGTCTAAAGGCCGCTTAAGTTGCTCTACATCAGCAAATTTGAAGGTCGTGATATTCTTTGTGATATCCCGTTTTAATGAGTTTTCGATTGGATTATATTTATGATAGGATGGACAGTGAACTATTTGATGTCCCATTTAATTTTCCAATTGATCCAATTCGAATATCTTTCTGGCATTTCGAATTTGTTCTTTGCATAAAAGCTCATCCCTAGCTTATGCGGAAAAAATTGAACACCATTCTTTTGTAGCCATTCAATAAAATCTCCTTTATGCCCGTTTGAAGATGGTGGTTTGTCTGTCTGAATTGAATGATAATAGGCATTGCCCAAGATGATAATGCATCCTTCTTTCAGCGAGCGAAACATATCACCAAACTACCTCTTAAAAACCTCACCATTCATTTCTGTATGGTAATCTGATACAGACAAACTTTTTCCGCTACGAAACACAAGTTTGGCTCCTGGTATTAAACCTTTATCTGCAGAACCAGCATACACTATAACAAGTCGACTTCACCGGCCAGTAGGAACTCGAATCATGCCAAATATATTTGTTCGTATGATTTAGATCAATGTCTTGTCTAAGTAAACAATGGGCCTAGCATCCTTTGTATGCAATGAGTTCATAGTTCGAAAAAACTTTGCTCTTGAAGCCACAATGTCACTGTGTTCCATTAAACATTTTCATCCATTGTTGAACTTCCTAAATTTAAAACCAAGACTTTTCAGAAGATAGAGAACGGATCTTTCTGGGCCTGAATAGCTGATTTTCCGGCAGAGATGGGACCATATTTTCATAGCCGTTGGGTGTTCTCCTCTGTTGTAGTACTCTAAAAGTCCTGTGCACTACTTCTTTATTAAAATCATCCAGTTCAGTGCATTGTGCTCCCGTCTGTACTTCTTTCTTGTTGATTCAAAAACAGGGCTCATATCTTTTATTTCTGCCAAACTTAAAACACCTATGATACATTGTACTAACTTATTGGAAATACCACAAGCCATCGCTGTCAGTCCTTGTACTTGAGCAAAGTTAATGTTTCTCCTGGCTTCTTCGTTGTGGGAAAGGTTCCTAAAATACTTGAAAACTTCGCCACAACAACTTTACTTTGCTTTCTAATATCTGGACAGCCTCCATGAACACCGAAAACCTTTAAACTAATGAAACAAACCGACCGCTGTGAAAACTACGAATCTATCAGCAGTGGAAGAACATTTGGCAACCCCGCCGGCAAAACTGAGGGAAAAGGGGGTAGTGTGGACATGGGTGGAGCCAAGACTGCATGACCTTGGCAGTACTAATTCTGTGTCTTGGACTATAGTTTTTATTATTTTTGGTTTTTTCATGCTCTAATGTCATACTCAATAATTTTCTGGAGCAATTCAACTCATGGAGACAATTTTTGTTCAACCCCACAAGTATGTAATAATAATTATGTGTGGGGTTAGCAATAGTACTACATGTAGAAAGCTGTTCAAGAAGTAAGGAATTTTAACATTGGTGGCCAAGTATATATGCACATTAATACATTGTACTTATCAATTATACCCTATATGAAACAAATTGCAGAATACACAATTGTGGCACTAGCAGTGAAAGTGAAGGATTGAAAGTTATTGTCATTTGTTCAAAAATAGGCCATATAATCAGGGGAACATTCTTCAATACCTCGCAGGGAAAAAATTTAAAGAATACTGAATATTTATTACCTCATAGAAGAATTTCATTCAAAGGTATCTACAAAACAATTGCCAGTGTAAATGTAGTTGATATAATTAATGTACATATTACTCTGTAACTGCCATCTTATAGAATGTACACAAATGTTGTTATGTAAGTATTTTGCGGTAAATATACTCCTTTCATAACCCACTGAGCCATTATTATATTCAGATCTATGGAAAGTGAATTTATTTTATTACTGTCATTTTGCCACCAAAGGCAATAATGACAGTAGTGTTAATGGTAGAGAACAAGTTCTGAACCTAAAGAGATCTATCTCCCATTCACCGGGGCCATTCCCTACTCTTCTTCTAGAACTTCCTCAAATTTAACCTTGATTCTCCCTTTCCTCAAATCCCTTAACACCATCAACAACCTTACCCCAGATGAATGCTGTACCATTAGGAAACCGTGCCACAATCCTGACATCATCATACTATTGGCAGACAGAGGCTCCACCACAGATGTGATGAATTGAAGGGAATATGAGGTAGAAAAACACCCAAACCCATATCTCTACATCTATCATCTATTAGTTTATGTCCTCTAATAGCTTACTCCCAAACTGATTTCTTTGCTCACTCCTCAACATCCAGGCCGGCCGCTAGCTGTTTGAGCGCCCGCGTGCAATACCGATTATGCCGCCCCCTGTCTAACTACAGCCATTGGTGGATCTAGGAAATTTCCGAACCGGGTCAAAAAACTGTGAGATTGCCACCCCCATTGTTGCCATCCCGAGTGTCGCGTGCCGCCCGAAGCAGCTGTTGAGCCAAAAAAAAAAAGGTTGCCCGCTCTTCCATCAGTACAAATATATAAATCTGGCAACCCAGAATGACAGCTACACTAGCTGCATATGGGATCACCCACTGGCACATAACTTAGCCTTTGTGGACCAACATGTTTAACAATAGACCACAACCTTCCACCATTTATCCGTGAAACAAACCATTTCCTGGAACATCTTTTTGTAGTCCACACACCTTTACCTCCTAAAAGCATCATAGTCACCACTGATATCCCACACTGCCATGACCTTAGTACCACAGAATGCTCCCATCAACAATGGCCTCTCAGTATTCTTTCCAGTATTACCTTCCTGTTTTCCCTGTCTCACCTCCTGAACCTTAATTACAACTTTTTCCCTTCAACTCCACGTACCATCAGTTCAGTGGCACTGCCATGGGTACCTGGGTGGCTCCCTCTTATACAATCTCCTCCCTCAGCCAACTAGATTCAGCTTTCCCGCCCTTGGAACCCTTCATGTCGCTCATATATATAAATAGAAATGGAAGACCAAATCCTCAGCTTTCTGTATCTTGGTCCAGGGTGTATTTGGATCTAACCACATACTCTGCTAATATTGCCAATTAAAAACCAAAGCTTCAATCATACATTCAATATTGTTATAAAAAATCTTCACATGTTCTTACATCTGTCTTCTTTGTGATTCAAATCCATATAATATTTTGTGAATGGCTTACGGAGTTACATGTGGCTATAATATGGCATCAGTGAAGGCTTGGGCCACATAGATCATGATCAGTGAGGAACAACCTTAATTCAGATAAAGTAACATGATGCTCATGAAAACAAATTATTTCTTTTAAAAAAAAAAAAAAAAAAAAATACTCATGCACTCAGCTCTAATATTAAATGCTACTTGTCATTCTGATCCAGGTTAAATTTCAATCTAATGAAAACCTTCGCTAATATATTAGCCTGAAAATTAAAGAATTTATCTTACATGTTATCAGTTAAGAATTTATCAAAAACATCTACATTGAACAAATATAATAAAATAAAACACAATTTTGGCAATTTATTTCTTTGCTAATGCTGAACTAAATGTTCTGTTGATAAAGGGCTATACACAAAAATTACAATATCGTGTCTTTTCTGCATGTTCACACTCCACTGCCATCATCTAAATGTAAGGTTCATAAAAATGAAATCAAAAGCGCTAAGTAGCAAAAAGGAATTACATTAAGAAAGGGAAATAAGCCACCACTTACCTTTAGATCAGGGGTGGCCAACCCGCGGCCCAAACATTTTTCCGGACCACGAGATTAATCTCATTTTTACAAAATATTTTTTATATTTCATTTTTAGTGTTATATATTTCTTTACAATGTGCGTTTAGTATCATTATTATTATGTTATCTATATTTACACATAAGAATAATAGTAAACACAATAATAACTCATGTTTCAATTTTTCACTCCAAAAAAATGTCTCTAGTGAGTATATATAGTTTTATCTGCTGCCCGCGGAGTTATGATGCACTTTCTAAGTGGCCCGCAAGATCATTTGGGTTGGCCACCCCTACTTTAGATGATGGATGTGGGGCACAAACACACAGAAAAGGCAAAAATACAACTGGAGAACATTATGGGTGATGTTGCTGTCTCCAACGTCACATATATATATATATATAATATTTTAGCGATTTACTTTCTTCTAGCAAATAGCAAGACACTAGGTGAATTTAGATGTGAACACACCAATGTCCACCTGGAGATCTCACATACTACAATAGATCCACTAGCTGACTTAACTAGCATAACTCTGTTGCTGTTTCTGAAAACTGCAACTCCTAGAAGGAATGGTCTGAGTTCCTCTAAAATCAGAGGGTGTGTAGAAAAGTGGAACCATAGCAAGTAATTAAAATTGTAGAGGAATGATGTGCATGTAGCCCCAACACCACCCTCTTTTGTGTGAGCAGACAAGTCAATGTTACATGTTGCTCAGTCTGCAGTTAGCAGAGCCATCAAACAATGTGAAAATGTGCAAGCAAGTGCTGGTATGCATCCCTGACTTCAAAAGGTGCAATATCAGCATGTGGGTAAGTTCAAACATGGCAGTATGATTGGTGTCCGGGAAACGACACTTGAGTCTCATAAAGGGCACACTGGTACTACAGTGATGCATGTATGACTGATGCTTGTGTGCAACTGTGGGATAGAAGAAGTTAATCCACAGCAATGAGTGGCTACAGGACCACGCAGTGTGGGATGACCATAACTGACAAAACAGCTTCATCCACAATTTTGACTCAGTGATGGAAAACTAAAATGGGTATGGACATTTCTGCGTTAACAGTTTAATGCCATCTGCTGTGGGCTGTACTGGTGGCATACATGTATGTGCATCGGCTTCCACTGACCAGAAACCACCAACTCCTCAGACTGCAATGGGCATGTGAATGCCATCACTGGCATGCTGAGTAGGATTTTTGGATGACTCCCATTTACAATATAGTGATGGCTGCTTAAGTATTACATGCTCTTGTGGTGAATGCAATCAGGCAGACAACACTGTTGAGGGGCACCATTGGCTGTAACTTGAAATCTTGGCACTTATGTACTGTGCATAATGTGAACAGCAACTGCTACATCAGGTATGTTTTAGAGTCTCAGACTCCTACCATATTTCAGCAGTATAATGTCCAGCCACATGTAGTAAGGAACGTTCAAGCCTTCTAAGGAATGATGGATACCACTGCTTCCCTCACCTTCATGTTTGCCTGACATCAGAAATGTCTGGGATATAGTCGACTGGCTACTTGTTCTTTCTTTTCCACCTGCAATCAGTCAATGCTTTTTGTATGCACCTAAAAACTGAGTGGCAGTGTGCTCCCCCAGTGGCACATCCATGCCAAATCTTTAGGCTCTGATTGCAGCATGTGGCAGTTTCACACCATACTGAATACTGATGGTCAAAGTGCATGTACAGTTCTATAATTCTAATCATTTGGATAATGCCATGTCTATAATCCATGGAATAAATTTAATTGTAATCATGTCTCTTTTTTGGTGTTATGATTTTTACAAACAGTAATATATATAAAGTTAACTGACACTAAATGTGGGATCATTTAGCTCAAAGAAAAAAAATTGTTGTGATTAGAAACATTTTGGAAAAATTTAACAAGTGTGTAGAAATTATAACAAACTAAATATAACTTATTCCACAGATTAGGCACATGATAATACACAAATTAGAATTACAGAAGTATACGTGCTCTTTTACCATGAGAATTCAGTATGGTGTGAAGCCACAACCTATGCAATCACAGGCTCTAGATATCATGGCATGGAATCCAATAGCTTGTATATGCTGCTGGAGAACACATTGCCATACAATTTGTAGGTGTGTCCAAAAAGCATCGACAGTGGTTTCAGGAGGACTAGAATGGACAAGTTGCCAACCAACCATATCCCAGAGACGTTTAATAGGTGAGATGACAGGTGAAAGTCAGAACAGGGAAGTAGAGGTACTTGCCATTCTTCAAACAAGGCTTGCACATTCCTCACCATGTGATCCTACGCATTGTCCTGTTGAAACATGGCATATGGAGCTTAAAGTTTTAAAACCTTCTTGATGTAGTGGTTTCTGTTTAGAGTACCCTTAATATGTAGGAAGTGAGACTGCATATTTTAGCCCATGGTGTCCCAAACCATTACTTGGTTTTTGTCTGGAATGCTGCTTAGCAATGTAATGAGACCAATTACATTCAGCATGGTAGTGTCTAATATGTACACAGTCAACACTGTATGACAAGTTTATGTTAAAAATACAACTTTTTGCCCCTTAGCATGCCAGTGACCACATTTATGTCAATTAGAGGCTGAGATACTGATGGTTTCTGGTCATTAGAAGCCGACACAATGGCATGTGTGCCACCAGACCAGTCCTTGACAGATGGCATCAAACTAGGGTTTAATGGAAGTCATCTTTGTGGATGCTGATGCAGATGTTCAGTACTTGACATCCGTGAATGCAGGATGCTGAGTTTGAAAAATAAATTTATAATTATTTAGATTTTAATATTTTATCAAAAATAAATTTAAAATCAAAATAAATATATTTTATGCCAAATTTTATCTTTTTTCATAAATTTCCATGCAATACTGCCATACTGATTTATTTTTTGCCTTGTGTTTTAACAACAAAAAATGGGGGGAAGTGTGATTTCACAAGTTAATTAAATTATTTACATAACTGCATGCGTTTAGAAACCAATCTTTGTTATATGGACTATGTGGGGTTCGTGGTGCGACTAATTCAAGTATCAGCACAAAGCCACATCTCCGTGCTCGCTTATTTTTTCCTTTGCTTGTAGCTAGACTCCTTGTCAACGTCGAGGGTATTAGAGGTGGGAAAGGATGGGGGCTAGGAACAGGAATGAATTCGACCATGTAAAACCCAAATCTGGATGCTGGGATGGGGATTTGAACCCACATCCTCCCGAATGCAAAGCCAGAGTATTACCGCTCACCCACCACGCTTGGTTCTGTGCCTGCCACCTGCCTTCCCACCACTATAGTGGCCCATTCAGAGTACAACTTCTAGGGCCCACGATGTTCCGATTTTCTATAAAGAACTCTTGATGCACTCCCAGGCAACCAAAACTGGTCCTTGCTGTACAAAAAGCTATGGATATTGGAGGAAGCTATTGGAAGAAACACCCTACGAGTGTGTGATAATGACACATGCTTTACCATGAGAAAGTATGAGTGGAAAGGATTGCATGACTGGGCGAGCGCATCCTAACGGTAGTTCTACATGGGTGTCCTATAAGTTGAACCACGAAAGGACACTTTACTTTACATGCAAGATCATCGCTTAGGTAATAACACCGTTCAGTTCATTATTACTTTTATTGCAAGATCATCAATAAAAACAACCACTTTGTTGTCAGCTAAGTGATGATGGGCAGAATCTCGTATAAAGAGAAAAGAGTAAAATATTTTGCAGTGTAAACAATACAACTGCATTAAAAATTGCGGATGCAGAAGCAGATGTAGGATTTCATATGAAAGTACTGCACTTGTGGATATCTGTTACATCCCTTCATCAAGTGGCGGTCTTACCCATCATGAGGCTCCGGGTGTCATATTTTCACAAGGCCTTTGTCCTTTGTGCAAAGTGTGTGAACCTAAGGTAGGTATTTCTTATGATTGATGAGAAATGTAGAAGTTATAAATAAATAAATTTTGAATTTTAAAATATTATATTAGAAGATTTATAAAAGTTAACAAAACATAAAGACTACAAATTATTTATGAAGATAAACTAAGGCATATAAATGCTTTGAGAGATATACGCGGGGATTTAAAAATAATGTTTGTGGCTTTTCCTAAGACTAAAATATTTAACTAAATACAAACTTTCTTTTGATAGCTTCTTTCCTTTTTAAAGTACCTGACTCAGATTTTCTTCGCTCACACGAACTTGTTTCACATAAATCTAACCTCAGAATTAATTTGCAAGTAGATTTAATATAAGTAATATGTTAATAATGTAACATTCACTAAAACTTAATATCATTTAATGTTTATCTACTGAAAGATATGTGCCCTACAAATGATTTTGCAATGCATACAGGTTGAGCCTCACTAGTCTAATACTGATCCACACACTGTCTGTTATTATTGGCGCTCACTAGATTGAAATTGGTTCAAATGACACCACGTGTTGTCCGACACACTGCTGTAATTAGTTTGGTTAACTTTTTGACGGTGTGGTCTGGTATTGGGCTGGTGGATATGGAGAAGCTATGGAGGTAGTTCAGAATTTTTTTGGTACTTTGAGGTTGCTTTTGTGTTATTGATTACCTTAAAATAACTTTTCCTCAGCTTCACTTCCATGTTTATCAGATGATTGTAAAGTGTAGATTGTATCATTCTAAACTATAAAGAATTCATAAAATTTCATTTCGTCGTCCAAGGATACTGTGACAAATGTAACACAGTATGTGTTGTGTTTTGGGGTGGCAGAAACAAAGTACATTGTATAGAAAAAAAAGTACATTTATTTTATAATGTTGGAAACATATTTTTTCATTGCTTATAAATTTTGCCTAATGCCTTAGATGGCTACAGCATGTGATTGGGGTCCAGAAGATCCCCAATTAAAATCCCTGTCTCAGATGCAACTTTTATGTGCCTTAAAACTGGATTTTACCTCTGGCAAAGCACTGATTTGTTAATACAAAATCCTAGGACACTCCATGGTTTGTAACTAATAGCTAAGGATAAAATAAAAAGTTTTAAATATAAACTCTTTTCTACTTAGGTTGTTGCACGAGTGAGAGCAAGAGGGAGGCCCCAGGCAATTGCCCTTCTCACCACCCCCTAAGGCTGCCTCTGCCTACATCAAACCATTGACAGATTTGTTACAGTGCTCCAATATCAAGCTAATACTGGGGGCAAAGTTGTTCAGTCAATTAATGCCAGATGACGAAATGGTAGTCATCCCTTGCTGTGGTCACATTGTGTGGTACAGTAACCACTTATTGCTGTGGACAAACCTCTTCTATTCATTAGTTTCACACATGCATCACCATCATCGCAGCATGCTCTGTACGAGCCATAATGTGATGGTATGACAAATCCCGTTTTCCAGAGACCAATCATTCTGCATGTTCAAGCTCACTCGCATGCGGGTATTGCCCCCTTTGACGCTGATGAGGCATACTGACTCTATTGCAAGTTTCCACTTTGTTTGTTTACTCTGCACCAACTAAGCATAGTGATCACACAAAAGAAAGCTCTGCTGGCTTTGCGTGCATACCATCTCTCTCCACTCTTAATCATTTAAGACCCATTCACACTAGCGGTCAGCTCAGCTCAAGTCAAAAATCGCTATACACATAATCCAATGGGAGCATTCACACTACGCCGTCCGCTCAGGTCAGGGCAAGGCAGCTCAAACTGAAGATCGCGCCGCCATCGATCAACAAAGGTCAAGACCTGAGCTGAGCTGACCGCTAGTGTGAATGAGCAATGGTCAGGTCAGGTCAGATCAAATGGGTGACGAACGTCTGAAAACTATGCTCGTAAGCAATAAAAAAAAGAGTAATATATAAAAAATAAATGTTTTAGTGGTATGTTATTTCTGTTTATTATAAAGTCGGCAAACTTTAATATAAATTCAAATATTATTACACATTTTAGTACTGTCAAGATATGGATCCTGTTTCCGATTTTTTTTTTTTTTTTTTAGTATTGTGAATATATTTTTAGAATCAAATGCTTCTGTACCAGCGTTGGCACAAAAATAAAGGATATTTGAAGGATTTCTCTTACTCATCCTGAAATTCACTTTGTAAATGGCATGAAATTTTATCCTTCCGTAAATAATTGTTCAAAATACATCTTGCTAAAATTATGTTATCAATTAATCCTGGAGCAGAATTAATTTTTCTAAAATAAATTTGAAATCTTTGAGCCCTAAAATATCAAAAGTATTTCCCATCACTCGTCTCTCACGGCATAGCCGGTAATTAGCATTCATTTTTCTCTTGATCTGTTTGCGCTTGAAACTCTGGATGCACCCACAACCATCCTCTTTTTGATCTTGACGTATTTTTAGGCTCTTGATATAAAATCATTGCAATTTAATTGACGTTGCGGTAGAAAATGGCATTGTTCACTATGAGCAACGGAAATGAAATGGCCTCATCTACTACTTGATCTGGCCTGACCTGAGCTGAGCTGACTGCTAGTGTGAATGCTATCCTGGATTGTGAGCTGAGCTGACCTGACCTGACCACTAGTGTGAATGGGCCTTTATTATGGTTCGAGTGTTCTACATATCCTCCTTTAGAGTGATTAGAACCATTCCTTCTGGGGGTTGCAATTTTTGCAAACAGTATTGTACATACAGCTCTGTGTTTGATTTAATGTCGTCCCCTCCCCCCTTTTTCCCTTCCCAAAAAATTAATAATAATTTTAAAAAATATCCAAATCACTCCAAAACTGTGGATAATTCAAGATACAAATATTTTAAGCTGTAAAGAAGTGAGGTGTTTGAATACTATGAAACATACAACACTCTAGTATAAGTCAGAAACTGTTTCAGGCAATCCAAAAAAAGTTGTAATTACATATAAATAATACGAGAATGATAGAATTATTGTATGTGCCAAATAAAATGAATGAATGATGGAAAATCAGAAACAGAGGAACTTTAATTAAATGAAAACAAGAAAGTTACAGAGCCATTGTTTTACTTAAGTCTACGTAGCTTTTATAATTTTTAAGATATGCTTTTCACCTGAACAAGTGTCACATAAATTATACCCAACACTCACCTTAGTTGAAGGGAGGAGGGCAGCAGCAACACAAAACAACACACAAACACAATTTTTTGTGTTGCTGTTGCCCTCCTCCCTTTGACTTTGGTGTTGGGTGTATTTTATCTGTCCTTTCCATACAAATATTGCCTCATGGCAGTTCTTTCCTTCCATTGTGCCATAAATTATTTAGTTGGTTCAAACAGAATTTACCACTGGTAATACAACATTCGTTGTAATAATTATCTTTGAGACAGAGCCTTATTTTGCATTTACTGCATATTCAAACAGCACTCTCTCCATTTTGTGTTTGAGGCAAACCAAATAATAAAAAAGCAGTTTCTTTCCATTTGCACCCTTCTGATAATGTGAGATTTATGGGTTGTAGTTGCATATTAATTCTTACTAGTGATCGCCCAGGGATCGAAATTCGACCATAATTAATTTTTTAGTTTCTTTCGTGAAAAAGTAATGATCATTATTTTAATTAATTTTTTACTTTCTATTTACCGATGGTTCATTTGAATTTAGTCCATCATACAATAATTTAAAACATTCATTTTGACTCAAGACCCATAAAACTGCTTTAGCTTTATGATAACATGAAGTAAATGCATTCCTTCCCCCTGAAGTAATTTCTGATTCAAAATGTTTTGCATTTCAAAACCTGCATTGTAAATTTGAAACTATCAAAATTTCTTGTAATGACATTTAGTGCGCATTTAAATGTATTCATCAAAATAATTTCATCTTTTTGTGTGTTCACTATTTAAATTCGGTCTATTATCATTTTGAATTAGGTACTCCTTCTTTTTTGTCTCTCTCTTTCTCCAACTTGTCAAGGTTTATATCAAGGAATAATGGAAGGAGGTTAAAATATCTGGATTAAAAAAAAAATTGTAATGAAATTACTGAAATTCAAAAATCAAAAGTCCCTTAACCAAAGTTTAATGTTCCTTTTATAACTTCAAAGATTCTACTTTATGCGAGTCTTTTGTTTCACCAGAGACCACAGAGTATCAAATGTTGTAAATACATGTCAGATAGTTGGCTCCGATCCGATTTCACGCATACACACATTCACAAATTTAATTTTTATTTAATAATGTAATTTTAACATGTATTATCTATGCTTATTATATTTTTTCTTTACTGTTAACCAAAGATCACAGACATTGGCATAATCACTAAGTATCGTTGCCACTAAAAAAAACAATTGAATGTAAATAACGAATGTTTTATTTTATTTATTTTAATGTGTTTGTAACACATATTATATATACATTTTAGCTTCCTGCACTACTTCTCCATAAACTTTAACTGTGCCAAATCTCACACTCCTCTGTTTGTGCAATATTCTGAAAAAGGGATCAGAAGTTTTTGCTTAGCGTATTAATATATAGATATAAATTTACAATAATTCCGATACAGAAGGAATAGGCAATTTGCACCCTCACACCTGTTCCTCCAGCAGGGCTTTACAGTATGTTTAGTGTGAGGTTATTTTAACTGTTACGAATGACGAAGAACAAAAAACAAAATCAGCATAGCTGCGACAAGAAATTGATCCAGAATCTCCCTAATATGTGGCTAATGACAGCAATAAATCCTGATCTGGGTTTTCCATGGTTTCCCCAGATCGCTCCAGGCAAATGCTGGGATGGTTCCTCACAATAGCCCATGGGCGCCTCCTGCCATGTCCCATATATCCCTTCCAAACCATTACCTTTCCGGATAGGTGCAATGCACCCTCCGCCACACACTTTTAGTGAATCGCGGAGTAATATTAATAGTAGTAATAGAATACTCGACTAACTTTTCGGAAGTGTTCAGTATTGTAGCTTTACATTTACTATAACCAAAAATATATATATATATATATTATTCCATGGAAAAAAATGAAAGGAAAAAATGCAAAACTTTACATTTTTATATGTTGATTTGAATATTGTTGCCAAAATATTTGAAGCTGTTATTTCTCTTACGACACAAAATCTTATATTGTGCTTCTGTAAACCAAGTGGCAGCTTCTTTATTCTGTTGATAAAATGAGTTCAACAGTTTACAAGTGGTATGTAGTGTTTCAGTTCTTAAATACATCAATTAAAATACCAAATAAATTGTTTATTTACATTCCAAACAAGGAAAATATGTGCAAAAAGTCTCAAAACTTGCGCAACAGGATGTAGCTTGTTTTAAACTGTGTACGTTAACATTTTTTCTGTGAAAAACTTAAATGTCTTATCAAGAAATGAATTATGACTTTTGAAGATGAGTATCATGTGCACCCATAAACACATCATATTTATAACCTGTTGAAATTGGCCAGATATCATTTGGTACTGTTATACATGAATACAGGCACATAATTTATCTAGAAAATTAGTAATATTTTCCAAAATATGTTGTAATTTTCATAATGTTGCTACTGTTAAGAGTTCTCTATTCTTCATTAACGATGTCTACTATTTATTTATTATTTTCAAATATCCTATGGCTAGTACAAATACCGAGTGTTACAAAAAAGGTCATAGAGAGTTCGTTTTCACGCTTGAGAGGATGAAATTTGGTACAAACGTAGTGTGATGTTTGCTCAATAGGTGGCAGCAAGCTAGGGCCGTGACACGGGCAGCGGTGCTTGACTGATATCAACATGGCGGAAGTACAGTTGAACTTTGAAGAGCGTAAGCAATTGTTGAAGTGGTACTGGAAATTTGAGAATGTGGCTGCTGTCCAGAGACAGTGGAGACGTGAGTTTGGTACAGATCCACCTACACGGTTAACAATTACCCATATACGTGACAAATTCGAGCTGCATGGAACAGTGTGTGATGTACACAAAGGCCGATTAGGGCGACCTCGCACAGCTACGAGTGACGAGTCCTCGGCTGTGGTGCTGGAACGCTTTCAGCAGTCGCCACAAAAATCTACAAGGCAATGTGCGCGTGAGAGTGGTGTAAGTCATGTCAGCGTGCTACGCATTCTGAAGAAAGGCAAGTTTAAAGTGTACATTCCCAGACTGGTGCAACAGTTAAACGACGACGACTCAGATCGTAGGTTACAATTTTGTGAATGGTTTCGGGACATGGTTAACAATGTTCCGAGATTTGTGGGGAATGTGGTTTGGTCAGATGAAGCACAGTTCAAACTCAATGGAACTGTCAACAGACACAATTGTGTGTACTGGGCTGACAATAATCCCCACATCACAGTGGAAAAGGCTGTGGATTTGCCTGGTGTAAATGTGTGGTGCGGATTGACTCGTAGGGGACTCATTGGTCCTTTCCGTTATGAAGGTACTTTAACCGGTGAACTTTATCTGAGAATGCTTAACGATTCAATTTTACCTGCCATTCATGAACTGTACGGTAATGAGAGGATTTATTATCAACAAGATGGCGCCCCTGCGCACTACCATAGGGATGTAAGAGCATACCTTGATCTACATTTTCCAGAGAATTGGATAGGACGCAGGGGTCCAATCGAGTTTCCTGCGCGTTCTCCAGATCTAACACCGTTGGACTTTTACTTATGGGGATCAGTGAAAGACCAGGTGTACAGAAGAAAACCAGATAACCTGAACGAACTTTGGTATGAGATTAGAACAGTGTGCGCAGATATCCCACTGGAAACTTTAGCGTTAGTTACCGAATCAGTCGCAACCCGTGTTCAAAAATGCATTGATGCAGAAGGCCATCACTTTGAACACTTAACATAAACATTTACCCCAGAAAGTGTATTGGAAACTTCAAACAGACTTATAATCTTACTTTCAGGCTAATAAACATTTTGTATGAAAACGTTTCCATATGTTTTTTCTTCTCCTGACGTGTGTATACATTTTTCTGTAACACTCTGTATACTTACATTCTGATGCTTTAATGGAGATTTTCCTGGCGTACTGATGCAATGTAATCTTCTTGGGAGATCAGCTGGATGGTGTCATATAAACATAACATTTTGACACCTGGCTCTGCTGTCTTCAGCAGGTGTCGTACAGCTACAGATGTTGCTATCTGGATGCTGCCTAGACTGTCTTAGCAGAAGTCTTTAATTTGACAAATAACAGATTGGCAAAAAGTAGACCCCGTCTACTGATGCTTGCAGAACTGACCAATTCATGCACAACAGAAACTTGGTTAATAGTAGACCCTGTCTGCTGGCAGTTGCTGGACTGCCCAATCAGCACTTGGCAGAAATGGAATGCTTGATGCGCCAACCGAGTGTATAGATGTTACGGCCTGTGTGTGGAGCCATACTAGATAGCCAAGACCCCATCTACTGATGCTTGCATAGCCAACCAATCTATACACAGCAGAAATTTGGACGATTTGGCCAGATATACTGGCAACTTAATCCACAGCATCATTTGCATCCTTTACGCCTTGTTGCGAAGATTTGCTTCGTTCTTGTTGGAGATCCCTAATAATTGGCCTCCACAGCTTATCCTGGTAGCCTTTCTTTTCATAGACAGTCCTAAGATGTTTCAATTCCATTAACAGGCTCTCACAATTAAAGATGGCTCTCGCTCTGTGTATTAGTGTGGCCAATATGGAGTTGCTCTGTACGGGGTGATGGTATCTTGCTGCATTCAAGTAGCGCTCAGTGTGGATGGGATTGTGGTATAAACTATGCGACAAGAGTTCCATCAGGTTTGCACTTTAAAAGATGTCAGGAACGGGAGACACCCATCCTTCTCTACTTCTTTCGTAAAACATATGTTGTGATGGATTCCATTAAGGTGGTCTACAAATTCGTCCAACATTTGGATACTGTGTGGCCACACAATTAATGTATCATCAACATAATGGTAGAAGCAGGAGGGTTTGAGGATAGCACTATCTAGAGTCCTCTCTTCAAAATCCTCTATGTAGAGATTTGCTACTACCAGAGAGATGACAAAGTTGTTTTACCAGCAGATAAAGTTACCTCGACTGTTCTTCTTTCTGTGGTGAAATATAACGAAAAAGTGATGAGCCTCCTTGATGATGCTTATTACATAGCATTAGATACCGACCCTACTGCAAAAGTTGTGAAGAAGACGATTGCTCTTATCAAAAAGACCGAACTATGGGAAGAGGTGATTGTGAGAATTAGGCCACACGCCATGAGACCACTGAGACTATAAAGTATTCCCAAGGTCCACAAGCAGTGTGTGCCTGTATGTCTTATTGTCAGTGCTACTGGGTCACCGACTTTCCAGCTTGCCAAGTATCTATCGTGTCTTCTTAGTCCCTTTGTGGATCATTGCTGCCATCACTTCAAGAACTCGACTGAATTTGTGGAAACCATCCATTTTTTAACACTTTCAGATAATGATATCTTGTTTAGTTTTGATATTGTATCTCTCTCCACTGGTAAAGGACACTCTTGACTGGATATGCCATCATTTTGAACCAAGTACTGCAGACCTCTTTGACCATGTAGTTATATACACTTATATCATGTACGGAGAGAAGTACTACAAACAATCCTACAGAGTGGCTATGGGGTCTCCGCTCTCTCAGGTAGTAGCAAATCTCTACATGGAGGATTTTAAAGAGAGGGCTCTAATGAGTGCTACCCTCAAACCTTCCTGTTTCTACCATGATACTTTCATCTTGTGGCCACACGGTATCCAAACATTGGATCAACTACCTAAATGGAGTCCATTTCAACATTTGTTTTATGAAAGAAGTAGAGAAGGACGGGTGCCTCCCGTTCCTGGCATCTTGATAAATTGCAACCCTGATGGAACTCTGTCACATAGTGTATACCACAAACCCACCCACACTAAGTGATACTTGGGTGCAGCCAGTTACCAACACCCAGAACAACACTGCTCCATATTTCGCACACTAGTACTCAGAGAGAGAGAGCCATCTCCAATTGTGAGAGCGTGCTGATGGAATTGAAACATCTTAGGACTGTCTTTGAACAGAACGGGTACTCTTGGCAACAGATAGTGTGTGCCTTTATTTGGAAGCCACCAAGACCACTGACTGAGCTAGATAGACCACCAAAAACTCTTGATTTTCTTCCATATGCTGGGAACATGTCAGGAAAAATTGGTATGGTATAAAAAGTATCTTCTGGTCACCCGCCAAGATATGTAATATGTTGTGTTTGGTAAGATATGACATAGGCTTGAGAATTCCTGGGATTTATTACATGCCATATGAATGCAAAATTTACATCTATCAGACCATCAGAATGATTGAAGCATAAGTGACACATAAGGCTCATGCAGTTGGAAAAGTCAGCAATGGCGCAGCATGCTTTCAATGAAGAGCACAGGGTACAGTTTGATAAAATGGTGATGCTGGCCACAGCTTCTTCATTGTTGGATTCGATCATTAGTGAAGCATTGGAAATACAGCTGAATGATAACAACATCAATATGGACGGTGGGCTCTATCTGATTGAAGCATGGAGGCTAATTATTAAGGATCTTTAACAAGAAAATGGGTTCACAACAAGGCATAAAGGATGCAAATGACACTGCAGATTAAGTAGCCAGCATACCTGGCCATATTGTCACAAGTTTCTGCTATTCACAGATTGGTTGGCTCTGTAATTATCAGTAGATGGGGTCTTGGCTACCTAGTATGGCTCAATATGCAGGCTGTAACATCTATACACTCGGCTGGTGGATTGCACATTCCATTTCTGCCATGTGTTGATTGGGTGGCCCAGCAACTGCCAGCAGACAGGATCTGCTCTTGTTCAAGTTTCTGCTGTGCACAGATTGGCCAGTTCTGCAAGCATCAGCAGACAAGGTCAACTTTTCGCCGAACGGCTATTTGTCAAATGAACAACTTCTGCCAGTCTAGGCGGTGACATCCAGCTAGCAGCATTTGAAGCCATAAAACACCTGATGAAGACAGCAGAGTGTCAAAACATTGTGTTTATATGACACCATCCAACTGAACTCTTGTGAAAATTACATTGCATTCTTACATTTTGAGAGGTTTAGCTATATTTTATCAGCACAGTTAACATTTAATTTGAATCTCAAATACGACACAAAGAAAGATTTCATTCTTATATGATGTTTCTTAATTATATGATAGCAAATCATTTTCAACTCAGAACTACACTCAGTTTTTGAGTAAGCATGCTTTGATGCAAGTTTTGATGTACCAGAATTCTGCTGTGCAATGTCTGTATTATGTGAAAAGTTTTCCCAGTATCGTCACATCAAATTTGATAAAATTAGAGCTGTTTGTTTATGGTAAATCCAACTGCAAATATTATTTGATTTATAGATTGACTTAAACCTTAAATATATGATGCACAGATTGTCGACAGATGTTTAACATATGGAGCAAAATTGCTGTGTGCCAAGATGTAATACACACGCTCTATTTTGTGTTTCATGTCATATAAATAAAAGCTGCATTTTTGTATATTTATTTTATTTACAATGATATATTTTTAACTTTTATCAAACAAATAATGTACATTTACAATATTCGTACAATTTACTCTATCATTTTCAATTAAAGTCACATAGTTTTCTTTTTAGTGTCAAATATCCTATTATCTTAGATGATATGGGCAGCACAAATTTTCTCCATAAAGCTGGTTCTAGGAATTTTGGGACGATTTTTGTAACTGATAAAGCAAATATTTTGAAGTGTGGTGTTCCAGAACATTAAAACACTATATTTACCTTTTTTAAATCCTCCAATAATTATATTAGTTGTAGAAAAATAAGGTAATTTGTTCAAATCTTAGAAAAAATTATGGTATTCATATAGAAAACAGCAATTATGAAAAAAATGACAACCTTGAATAACAGACAACATAATCAATAGAAAATACAGCGGACTTTATGAAATGGAATGTGGTTCAAAGCTTCAGCATTTCTACGCCGGTAATCCCAGAGATAGTGATCAACAAGAATAGAGTTTATAGTAAACCCTTGAACATTATTGCTTCTGAGCATCAGCTTCACCTTGTCACATACCCGTTCCACAACTTCTATAGAAATGCCACGAATTTCAATTTCTTCCCGGCTACCATTCATTAGCAAATGTCCTGCAATAGATAATAAATTGAAATGTGGGATCCATTCCATTTACAGCAAAAGATAATTAAAAAACACTATGTTTAGAGGTGACATGGTGAAACACAAACAATTAAACTACACCACTTCCAAATCACAACACTTAAATTTCATGGCTGTCTCTGGAACATTGAGATTTCAATGTTCTTTGCATTTATTTTAACTTATGATACATAATTTCTTTCTCAAAGTGAAAAAAATAATATTTGAGTAAATAGCAATAGAATGTTAAATAACTGCTATGCTAATCATTTTTGGGATAGTGTCGTGAAAGAGGCGATTGAAATCAGGGTTAATAACAATGTGATAAATCGGGATCAAGGACTTAACATAAGTCAAACATGGAGGCCAGTTATTAGACAATTACGAAACACACGGGAGCGGACCATATTTGGGCATAACAACAACCGGAACATGACGTCACCAAGCAGACCCGCCCTCCGCGCGAGTTCCCCTCCTCTCCCGCCCGGTAGCCCTATATAGAGACTACCGCTAGGCAGTTTTAGTTAGTTAAGCAGGGCTTGACAATGGGAGCAGTGCCGGCTCTCGAAACGTCGCCAGTCGACTTTTATTTGACGCGGCTAGAATCCCGAGAGTGTTTTCTACAGCAATAGAATGGTTTGTCTTCTGCAACAACACCTCTGAGATGATGGAAAATGATACCAAACAGAGTGTGCACCTTATAAAAGCTTTAGGTCCTCCAGTTATTGTTGTGGAGGCTGGTTGTAAACATTTAAACATAAATGAAATATACATGTTACGTAGTCAAAACATACGACACCAAGAATTACATTTTTAAGGTAACAATAGGAAAAAATGCTATAAGGATACATTTATTCAGAAAGGATACAGAAGGTAAACATAACGCTTAAAAAGCTGAGAGCAGGGTTTTGAAGACTCCAAAAATATATATATATATATATATAAAACACAATATTCCACTTGAAACATAAGTCAAAGAGCAAAAACAAAAAAAATATATACAACAATCATGGATGGATGGATAAATACACAGCAGAGCTTTCCATGTGCACAAAGGGATTTTGCTGCTGACCATTGAGATCTATGCAGGAACAGAATATGTGGTGATAAAATAGTATCACAGAAAATGGTGGGAAAAAGTATGAAATAAATGTATTAAGTTAGTAATAATTAGTGAGAACAAAAACATACAATACACAATATGATAAAATAGTACATGCTAATAATCAGATTACTACCGTTGATTGGAGAGAGGATGATGATATAACCGAAGCCAGGACATCATCTGAGGTTCATTTGTCCTATTAAATTCAAATGGTGTGATGAATAAAGGGAGAATTCTGATTGTTCTTATAGTGAAGAAGTTGTTGGTGTCAACATATTTATTGGATGGGGAGTATGTAATAGTTTATATGCAAACATATAAGGTAAATAATCATTGTAGTGAGATATAATTAATTATTTGTTGTGTTAAAATTCTTGGATGGAGAAGTAATAGTTTACAATTAAATTATCTCCCAGATTTTCATTAAATACATGTGTATTATTATATGCAGACCATTTTATACTCTTAGAAAGTTTATCAAATAAATGTGTTTCAGAATAATTATCACTTATTTGCATTAATGGTAATGATGTTTGAATTTTGTGCAAATTGTTTTTGTTTCTCTTACTGCAATTTTGTACTACCTCAGAATTTGGTTTAAAACAATGAAAATCTTATAGGCCAAAGCAGATGAAAGGACTTAAATACCAGGAACTCATTGTAAGGATATTGAGTTTTAAAAGGTTACTCTGCAAGAAATCCTTGGTTTTAAATATAGTTTATTGTAGCATTCCAAACTATTCATTTGTAATATATCCACAAACTACATTAAACAGACCTCAGTATTTGTCACTGATAATATTAGTATGGTAAACCCACCTGATTTCAACTTTTCCATAAATTCTTCACTATATTTCATGGCACCAAAATGAACCAAAACTTGAGGAACCCTGGCACATAAAAAATTAAAACAGTTTACTAAAGTAACTCAATAAACAAAAACACTACATTCATAATGATACGAGGCATGTTTTTTAGGTAAGTACCATTTTGAAATTAAAAAAAGACGTGCAAATATATCTCAATAATTTTATTTTTACATGAAAGCCTGTACCTTACTCTACTTTTCTACATAATTCCCTAAATATTGAGGCACTTGTCATAACGTAATACCAGTTTTTGAAAACCCTCCTCATAGAAGTCTGCCACCTGACTTGTTAACCACTGCATCACAACTGTTTTGACTTCGTTATCGTCTTGAAGACGCTGACTGCCCAGGTGTTTCTTCAAGTGCAGGAACAGATGGTAGTCACTGGGCGCCAGATGGAGGATGATCTAGAGTTTCCCATCGAAAAAATGTGATGAGATCTTTGATCTGATTAGCCACATGTGGACGGGCATTGTCATGCAGCAAAACGATGCCCTTGCTCAACTTGCCACTTCTTTTGTTCTGGATTGAACGGTGCAGATTGTTCAATGCCTTACAATAAGCTGATGCATTGATTGTCTCATTACAAGGCAGAAATTCCACAAGCAATACTCCTTTTCTGTCCCAAAAAACTGTGCACATGTTTTTCTGGGCAGAAATCGTTTGCTTGAACTTCACTTTTTTGGATGAATCTGAATGCCGCCATTCTATGGACTGTTGCTTTGATTCAGGTGTGACGTGGGCCACCCATGTCTCATCGCATGTAACAATTTGGGTTAAGAAATCATCACCATCGTTGTGGTACCGCTCAAGGAAAGTCAATGCACTGCCTAAACGTTTGGTTTTGTGCACATCCGTTAACATTTTCGGTACCCAACGTGAGCACAATTTTCGGTAATTCAAGTGCTCGGTCACAATGCCATACAAAACACTACGAGAAACAGAAAGTCATCACACAAGGAGGAAATTGTAAAGCGTCTGTTTTCTCTCACCTTATTGTCCACTTTCTGCACCAAACTTTCATTAACGACCGAAGGACGCCCACTCCGTTGTTCATCATGCGCATTTGTGCGGCCATCTTTAAATGCTCTCACCCACTTTCTCACCATTCCATCACTCATAATGTTTTGTCCGTAAACTGCACAGATCTCACAATGAATATCGATCGGTTTTAGGCCTTTAGCACAAAGAAATCTTACAACAGCCCGTACTTCACAGTCGGTGGGACTCACGATTATTGGAGGCATCTTAAACACTCAGTGAACAACGTAAACAAGGAAGAATTAGAATGTAATGGCGTCAGTGTGTAGGCAAGAGATGCAGGTACCCAGTGCGCATGTGCAGAACACCGACCATAGCGCTGCAGCCACGGTGTGACAAAACGGTACTTACTTAAAAAATATGCCTCATATAATGTTCCTAGAGAACCAACAACATTATTTGAAGTGAGTAATTCAATTTTTTTTATATACTTTTTAACAGAAATCAAAGATTTCTAGGCAGATAATCTAATAATAAATATATTACACTGCTATCTCACCAAAATTTTAAATTATACAGCTTCGTCAAACACTTTCTGACTGCACTATGTTTATTTAATAACTTGAAATACAGTACAGTTTATGAGCAATTAAATGCATCAAAAACTTTTCAAAATTGTTGGGAGAAATATGTTTGACCAGTTAACAGAGTTGAAAGGAAGGGAGGAGGTGATTAGAACTTCATCCAGACAGAGTGTTAATTAGGTGCAGAAGGCCTTTAGGAATGGAGGAGTGAGTGTAAAAGTACAAACTAGCATCAAGTCCATCCTACTCTTAGAGATTCAAGGGTACCATATTAAATTATTTCAGCAAATAAAGATGTAAAAACTTTTAACAAAACCAACTGAAAATCATTTTTTTTAAAATTTCATTATTAATTTTGCAAAAGCTTTTAAATGCTATGTATAAACCAAATACATTCTCACAAATGGATTCATGAAATTCTGCTTCATATTACACATATTATTTTATATTGGAAAAATTTATCTTTTATGTATTAAATTTGTTAAAAAACATAAACTGCAGAAATAATGCTATAGTTTTCTTGTAAACTAGCAGACCACAGAGCACTATAAATTTTGAAAGAATTTTTTTGATGTGTAGATTTAGAAATAGAGGGGAGGAATGGTATTTTTTAATAAAAGATTTTTCAGTGAAAACTTACACAACTAGTTTAATTAAAAGGAAAACCAAAGCATTTGCAAAGATGGCAGGTTTCTTCTGAAGCCCATGATGCTTACCTAATGGAAATCTTTTCTTCAGTCACCTGCCCCCTAAACCCTTTTAATTATTTTCAGTTCACTTTAAATTTTATGCTATAGTCATGTTAAGGTTTTCATGAATTAAATTAGTGCAAAATTTAAACTATTAGGGTGTGAAACTCTGACTGACAGAAAAATGGACAATTAGAGAATGATAAAGATTTTCTTTTTCAGTTAGAAGGTACAGAAACCTAAAAATAGGAGCAAAAAAGGTCCCACTGCTAGGTGTAGTCACAGTTTTAGCGGATCAGTTGCACACAGACTATTGGGTCACAAATCATTTTACATTTACTGCAATACTCAGTCAGGTGATATAGGATCACTTTAGATGAGTTTCACTAAGGAGGATAGATTATTGACAGCTGTGGGAGTAGATGGGAGGAGGCGGATTGCAGGAAACTACGAGTTATAGCTTAAAAATGCAATGTGGGCATTTCTGAGCCTGGCTGTGATGAACTGTGTTTTTTAACTTAAAAAATACATTTATTCTTGTAGATAGTTCCCCTTTAGTGCTACGTACTTTGTCCAATGTTTATCCAATGAACAGATTTCATTTCCGAAATGAAATTCTGGAATGTTGAAAAATATCAATCTATGGCTGCTATTATCTCTTTGACTCAAATTCATTTAGATTTGGTGACAGGTGGAAGTAAAAGGTGGCCAAATCTGGTGAAATGTTTCAACAATCTGTAGCTCAAATCCTTCATTTTCCCCATAGCCGACACAACTTTGTAGACGTGATAAATATTTTTTTTGTTTTGTAATCCATGTCTCTTCTCAAGACATTTTTCATCCAGAAAGCAATAATATTTACCAACCAAAGCAGTACCTTTTGACAAGCAATACAACACTGCTTATGACCTTTCTGACAGATGAAATCAACTTCACCTTTTTTGGTGCAGAGTCAACCACTTCCCGCCACTGTATTGATTGCTATTTTATTTCTGGCAAGCGGTGGTGTTTTTATGTCACATTGTAAGATATCATTTGTAAGAATCTCACCAAAACCATTTAGAAGGGGTCTATCACATCCCATTCATACAGTAAATAAATTTAACAAGCTTTTATATGTATATATATATATATATATATATATATATATATAATTTTTCAACTCTAAATTGAAACATTGTCGTAAAGAAACTTAACATTTAGGAAGTCAAAATCTCAAAGGCAATCTCTTTCGTTCCCTCCATGTTAAGTATTAAAGAATAAAATTGCAATTAATTTCTATCAGGAGAGATATATCAATTTCAAGTTGTATTTTGCAATGTTCTTGGGTAGAGAACTCAAAGGATCAAAAATTATCATTTAATCCAGATTTAATAATGGTAGTATTTTTTTAATATAGGTATACACAGTCTGACTAAAATTGGAGTATATGAGTAGATTCTAAGTATGGTTTTTAGTAATATAAAGAAAATCAAAATCTTTGATATAATTGGTGAAAGGGCAGAATTAAGTAAAGAAAATAGAGAAAAGTGGAAATTTGTGGGAGAAAAATAAGATTTCCAGATTCTAATTACTAGGTATTGTTTCAAATTTCCTTGCTTAGATGATGTGAATGTAGAAATTAAAATTTTATAGAAGGTTTTTTGAAGAATAAATGAGCTGTCAATAAAATAGAGCAAATTTTCTGAAGAAAATTGCATCTCAAAATAAAAAAGGAGTTAGCAAGATATTAAATTTATAAATTTTAGTTTGACATCATGCAGGGATAAAGTTATGGCAGAATTTCAATTAACGAAAAATTACACTCAGAGTAAGATGAGTCTGGTAAATCAACACAGATATTAGGAAAAACTTGTACAATGATCCAAAAATCTTAGTGGAAGCATAAATATCTTAAAAGTTATTAGCTGAAATCACAACTAGAACTTCTCACATGAATAGCAAGTAAATGAAATGATTTATGATATAATTTGTCATAGAACAAAACATTCAGAAAAATTAGGGCTCTAAAATATTAAAATTTAATACAGATATGAATAACTTGGTGGTTGGATAAATTTTCTCACAGTACTTGCCTATAAAATGTGTTGGCGATCTTTAATACACAGCCAGTTAACATCAGTCTTTCATTGCGGCCAGACGTGTGTTTGTCATGTCTCCATAAGAACTTAGAAAAATTTTCACTATTTGGGTAATAGAATTTGACAGGCTGGATAGGCACTGGGACTTGTAAAATTTTCATCTATAAGTGACTTCAGCCTTAATGTTTATTAGTGAGTAGTAGACTTCATTAAATTTATTACAAGCTGAAATATTTGATTCTTATTTTTTATTAGCTTGTGGTGGAAGTGAGATTTTGGAATGTGATTTTAAATGAGTAAGTTGTTGCGATCTGCTGCGTAGGATACAAGCTGATACCAGTTCGTTTATAAAGTTTTGTAGGAATAAATTAACTTTATCTTCCAGTGACTGTTTCATTTCATCATTAAGTAAATCTGTTAGCTATTGCAGGGTTAATCTAATAGCTTGGCAACCGATTCACCAATTCTAGCAACTTCAATATTCCAAGACTATGCAAGAACTATATCAGTAATGGTCAGAACTTGTAATTTGCCTAATATAATGACAACATCCATTGCAATAAATTAGCGCAAAATTTGGTATGATTTTTTTAAAAATGGTCCAAACATTTTTGAGAATTTTATTTTCACATTTTTCTCAAAAAATGTGGACCAATCTTACACAAAGCTTTCTCATATTTAGCAATTGATGTAAAATGCACTTTCTTCAAAAATGTCTGTAGCCTTATGTATGTCATACATCTTTTCATCATTGCTCGCTCAGTAACATATTGTAAACTTTCTTGCTGTTTTCATCTGAGGATATACTTTCTAGCCATTCTTGTGGATTATCTACAAGAGGATGTATGGCCATATTTCTAGAAGAGAATTAAGTTATTATAAAGCTTTACCACCCTTGAATAAATTTCTAAACCACTGAAAACAAAGAATTTTTTGATGGCAAAATATTCCAGCTTCTTCATTTCAATGGCACAAACAATGAATCTACTAATAACAGCCATTTAATTATGTCACAAGGTTACCCTCTTACTGAGCGACCTGAGGTAGTTGATAAAACGGGCACAGCATACTAGGGTAGCCTTGATGCAGTCCCATGTCAACACAGTTGAACCCAGTGTAAGGCAGTAAACCTGAAAGGCATTGGCAACTATCACAGAAGTTGTCCTTGTGGTCACTTTTGGTAATCAGCTGGGCATAGCTTACAACAAAATACATGGTGGTCTTCCTGAGTTGTTAATGAAAGGGTTCCCAATTCTAAATGTGTTCATTCATTCATTCATTTTATTTGGTCCTATACATCATTTACATACAACTTGTATAATGAATTAGGACAAGTCAAGGTACAGTATATTCAATATTATTCTAATCTTACATAACAATTTTATGCCTTAAGTTAACTATAAATCGTTTAATACAGTTTTTTTTTCATGTTATTGACAAATATGTGCTGTAATATCCTATATAAGTACAAACTACTACTACAAACAATTTTTTATTCTGCCTTCCCTCATTCATCAGTTAAATACTCTTTGATCGAGTAGAAGGCTTTATCACATAAATACTCTTTACGCTTATGTTTGAACTGTTCTTCCTTGTTACTAATTAATCTTATATCTGTCGGAAGTTTATTGAACAGCTGGGCTCCCGAATAGGAAAGATATTTTTCAAATTTTTTTGTGTTGTGTACATGTAAATTGAAATTAATTTTATTACGTGTTTCATATTCATGCACTTGCTCATTCTTTTTAACAACCTTCTTTGTGAGTGAGTGCAGTATAGTCTTATATATGTATATACAGGGAAATGTTAGAATCTTCAAATCTACAAAATATTTTCTACATGAAACCATTCTTTTTTCTTTTAGTATTGTTCTAATCATATGTTTTTGTATTTTTAATATTCTTACTACGTTATTTTCTGTGGGCCTTCCCCACGCTGATATACCATATCTCAGTTGGCTTTCAAAAAGGGAGTAATAGATAGTCATCAGAATATCCCTGCTGCAGTATTCTCGGAGGTAGCTGACCATAAATACAATAGGGATTAGTTTCTTACAGCATTGATCCACCTGTTTTTCCCAATTCATGAATTTGTCTATTTGAATCCCTAGCAAGTTAGCTGATTCTGTCTCCTTTATTTGCTCACTGCTTATGTTTAAATTTACAGAGTACCTTGTTCTTTTCGACTGAAATGATATCATTTGGGTTTTATTTAAGTTGATTACAAGATAATTATCTTCTAACCATTTTGCTAGTCTCTGGAAGTAAAGATTAAGGTTTGTTTCTAGATTACATAGTTTGATGTTTGACATCTTCACAGTTGCATCATCTACATACAGGACCATTGAATCATTCTCCCCTATTGGTCTTGGGATAACATTTATGTATAGGATGAACAACAGAGGCCCCAACACCGAGCCCTGTGGTACTCCTGCTTTTATAGTGAGGGTGTTTGATGTTATATTTTTAAAGTCTGTGTTGCTTTTTATGATCGTAAATTGTTTTCTATTTGACAGATATGATTCTATCCATTTATAGGCCTTACCCCTTATTCCACATTTTTCTAGTTTGTTGAGTAACCTCTGATGATTGACTGTGTCAAAGGCTTTTTTTTTTTTAATTTAATTTAATTGCAATGGAGCACACGCTCCTGTGGCAATTTCCCTACACACCCAACTTCTCCCTAGCCTACACTCACCTACATTTGCCCTCTACAAATTTTAACTTTAAATTCTTTTAACATTTTCGGTAGGTTATTCATCATTCCCCTTGGTAACTCATTCCAATCCCTGATACCCTTACCTAAAAAAGAAAATCTTCCCACACCCTTGTGCCTGAAATCGAGTGCCAGCTTGTGGTCATGGTCATCTTTTCCCTCCCATGAACTACTTTTCATACCTACTGCAATATCTTTCCATGCCTCATCGCCAGTATACGCATTGTACACTCCCATTACCCTCCTCATCCTCCTCCTTTCTTGCAATGAATCCCATTCCAGCTCCTTTATCATATCTGTCACTGATTGCATTCTGCGATAATTTCCAGAAACAAATCTAGCAGCCCTTCTTTGCACCTTCTCCAACTCCTGTATTTGATACTCAAAATGTGGGTCCCATACTACACTACCATATTCAAGCAATGGTCTCACCAAAGTTTTGTAACCCAATTCCTTTACTTCTCTCATCACTCTCTCCAACAAGTGCAGAATTTTGAAACCTTTTCCTACCACCTGTCCAATGTGTCCTGCCCAGTTAAGCTTGTTATCAAATGTAATGCCAAGATATTTACGTTTCTAGTCTTCAGCAAGCAATTCTTTCTTCACCTTATATATGATAGATCTATAAGTACTGCTGTTGTATACTCTCCATCATCCAGGGATTTCTTTACAGAATCTACAAACATTGTGACTGCTGTTTCAGTAGACCTGTATTTCCTAGAACCGTGTTGAGAATCAGTAATTATGTTGTGCTTGTTTAGGAAGTCAATAAGCCTCTGTTGTTATTGTTATGACAGTGCTTCTATTGATTATAGAATGTTCATGATTGGATAAACCAAGGAGACCAGGGAGAGACTGATATTTATGCATGGTAGGGGAAGGTGTATGAAGGTGGAAGCGTAACGGAATGTTTGCCCTTAACCTTTCAAGGAGTATTTGGAAAAAAAAAACAGTAAATATAATTCAAGATGACTTCAAAGAGTCATGGTGGCAAGTAGTGTAAGCACCTTAGAATTTTGGTAAATTCTAGCTCCTTAGCTTAGGTAGAGGGGAGGAAGCTAACTCTCTAGTAACAGATAGTTTTCGTTGCATATATAGGTTAGGAGAGGGGCGGTTTAGGTAGCATGCTGATACCATAAACTAGCAGATAAAACAAACCTTTTCAGAAGCAGTAAAGACATATAACAGTTAATAAAAGACCTAAATAAACTTTCTATAATAGTAAGAAAACATTATTTTGGTAAGAAATGGGTTAATTCACATTAATTCAATTTTCAAACAATAAACTGCTACCATGTGATGGTTTAACTATTTCTAAATAATTTTAAATGCAGTAAATACTTTCAGTAATTAATAAAGGCACTAAATAAAACTTGTATAACAGTAAATAAACTCTATGTCAATCGGAAATAAAATAATCAATAACAGTTCAACTTGGAAACAATGAACTTCTGACATATGAGAATTTCATCATTTCTAAACCATTTTAAAAGCAATAAAGTTACTCAACACTTAATAAAACCACTAAACCAACTTTTTATAAGAGTATAAAACCTTCATACTAACCTGAAGTGGGGTAATCCATAATAATTCAACTTCCAAATAACAGATTTTTGTAACGTGAACATTTCACCATTTCAGAGCACTTTTGAGCAAAATAAAGTAACCTTTAAATAATAATAATTCTAAAGAAAGCTAAATTCACTAAAATTCCATAGTTTCTGGACATGCAAATAACTTATATAAATTTCTAAACACTTCGTTGAAATGCACTTCACTTTTAAAAATTTTTATCACAGAATCCTAGTAAGCTTTCAAACTAAAAAGTAGATTTCTTGAAAGAGCTAAAAATCTAGTTTAACATATTTTAATTTCAGGTCGTTTCATGCAGTAGAACAGATTTTATAGACATTTTAGAGATTATTTCGTAACTCAAACCATGTGCTCAGCTTAGGAATTTATTACAACCGATAGAAGTTAGCCCTAGAGATAAAACAACTTTCAAAATAGGTAATTTAATTCAGAGAAAATTCTGGCAATTTTACTTTTTCAATAAAAGCAATAGAAGAAAAGTTATTAACAAAAAAACTATTTGGTAATTTATTAAATCTTGTCTAAGCTGTAATTTCATTATCCGGTCACAGATTTTCACGTAAGTTACACCATTAAACTTGTAAATTTTTGTAGAATATTTTAACACTAATTTTATTTAGATAATTTGCGATACAATAGAAATGACAAGATTGCATAAATTTAAACGGATTGGTAATTCCCCAAGCCGGATAAAGGTTGAGACACTACGCGAAGGTCAAACAAGATATTTAAAACTAGGCACTTAAAAATTCCCACTAAATATCCGTTGAACTTCTAATAAATAAGTCTAGACACTGTCAGAGTTTGAATGCTTTTATCCTCTTGTTCATTTAATTTGCTGGGTAATATTTTGGCTAGGCCGCAGTAGAAAGTTGTGTTTCGGCTGTGACGTCATTGAACCTATATAAACTCTTGCTTACATGTAACCGCGTCTTTTTTCCTCAGAGTGTTATGTTTGGGTAGTCTGCGCAAGTCTGGTGTAGGAAGACGGTGTAATGTTGGCGCCATTAAGTCAGCCATATTGGAACTCGGATGATTTCCTGCGAGTATAATGTTGAGGTAGAACTTGGAAATTCTGAAAATGGGTTTTGGGTCGGTAAACTTTCTCTCCACAATCTGCAATATTTTGGAAAAGAGTGTTCGATTTGCCTACTCAACTGTTAAATGCAAATTTTAGTAAATGTGACTTTGAAAATAAAACTTAGAATTTTCTGGAAGTGAACTTTTGTGATTTAGTAGTTATCTTGGAACCTTTTCTAGATTTGTGGTTTAGAAACAGATCTAGTGGCGACCTTCAAGCATTTAAGTTGAGTTTCTGTTAGGCTACATGGTCAAATTCAAATTATTTTGTGAAAATTCCACAGAACTTTACATCTACGTGAACTTTTAGTTAAGGCACTAAGGCGATATTATAACCCCGGTGTCATCCTTGGGTCTTACAGTAGCTTAATAGCAGATTTTGGAGAAGACATTCAGTGATTGACTGAGTCTGGTCACGTGGATGACAAAGAGAGGGAAGTATGCTGATTCTCAGGTGTCACAAGGTACTCTGACGGGTTACTTTTAGAGGTAAACCATTCATTTTTGGTTTATATTATTGGACTATAAAATGATACTTATGTTAGTACAGAGTTACAAGGTAGAGGAAAGTGGTGAACTAAAATGTCATAGTGTATTTAGCTGCCAGAAGTATGAAAGAGACAAGTTTTGAGTGAATGTGAACTGTACATGTGCTCCAAGCTGGATTCTGCAATCTGATGATCCAATTAAGTTGATTGTGGCTGTGTTGGCAAGAACATTTTATTGATAATTAAAGGAGGACTTGTGATTATGTCATTTGTGTTTTAGCAGTGTTACGTTCCCGCATGATGCTACGTTTTTAAAAATAAGACAATTCAACAGAAGAATATTCATATTCTCAGAGCTAAGCCTCTGGGTGGTGACAGCATGAAGAGCCAAGCAATGTCAAGTATTATGATACACCAACACGTAACAGCCATCATGGTCAGAGTTAGTGGAATTGTTTGTTGTTATGAATAGGATTGCGCAATTGATGAACCATTGACTCCACTCCGTCCTGCCACAAAGTGAAATAAAGAAATGTGCCACAGACAGTTATCTATTATTACTATTATTGTTATTATTATTACTATTACTCTGCGATTCACTAAAAGTGTGTGGCAGAGGGTGCATTGCTTTAGTAATCAATAGGAATATAACCAATCAAGTTTTACAAGTGTTTTCATTTATTGAAATGGCTTTTAAAGTTCGTAATTTCAGCAATCTAGTCTTCACGGGTGTAACGCCGGATAGTGTTGTGGATATTAGCTCGGGCTGGAACAAAAACCTTAGCCACGCCCACGGGCAGCCAACCGCCAGTTGGTTGCGGGCCTGGCTCATAGTAAGCCATCGCCGAGGCCACACGGACATGTATATAAGGAAGAGCGGCACCCGAACCATCTCAGTATCTGTGGGTCAGCCGACCATCACAGATGTCTCTATACCTGAAGAAGACGCCAGAGCCAGCCGTCGAAATATTGTGTTTCCACAACACTATCCGGCGGTACACCCGTGAAGACTACATTGCAGTCATATGCCGGGAAAGTCTTCGTTCTTACTTCGTAATTTCAATTTAGAAGTGAGCACATTTTTGTTCTATATCGTGACTTTAAAATTACTTATATTGTTTACTATACAACTGGCAACTATTTGAAACTTAAAATATGTTTGACAGGATATTATTTAGTGGCATAAATGTTACTTTTTAAACTCGAAAATTACATAGCCGTGTTGTAATCTTTTATTGATATGTGCACATGGGTTGATGTTTAAAAAACCATGTTTACTGTTTTTAACCTATCTGAAACTACAAATTATTAGTGAATTTTACTCTCTCTGGTATTATTATTATTATTATAGTGCTTTACCATATTGAAAAGTTTGGAAGATTAGCGATATGATCACGTAACCAAACTTGATTATTTACAATTTTGGATAGCTAAGGATTATGTTTATTTAGGTAAGTTTAAAAGTGATTTCCTATTATAATCTGTTAATTTATTGTTACTATTGTCTGTTTTTTTACTTTTCTGACTTTAAGGCATTGTGAATTTGTTTTTAAGCTGCAGTACTGTATAGTAACATTAAACCTATTTCTCGTTGCTTTTTGGCTGATTATTAAATATTACAAAGAGTAAGGTAGCTTACATAATTGCGATATTTTCTTGAATGTTTATACTTGTCTTTTTTGCGATATTTTGTTCTGTGTTTTTTATAATTTTTGTAATACTTTGTTTAATACGCTTGATTTCTAATTTGAATTCAATTTTGAAATTTTTGGTGATTTAATGTGTGAATGAGTAAGGAATTTGAAATTGTTATAGTAATTTTTGGAGTGAATTGGGAAGCAGAACGACCGTCCGAACCCGGGGGTAGTTCAGTTTTTGGGGAATTTTCTAAGTTTCGGTGTCCCCCCCCCCCCTAAGATTTCAGCAAGTTTTTTTTCTCAAAAAATTACTTCAATCTTCCAGGGGCATGTAATATGTATATAATAATTTTAAAGGAACATGAAGCAATACTTGGAATAAGTGAAGTAAATGAGAGGATTTAAGGGAAAGATGAAGTAATTGGGAGGAAGTAATGGGAAGAAAGTGATAACAATAAAGGAGAGGAACATTTCTTTTGAATTGGGGAGTATTGTGAGTAATGTAAAATTGTTTGAAAGAATCATGGCAGGAGTTACTTTAGTACAGAGTTCTGGAGAAGCCACTATCAGATTGCCTAATTCAGGTTGCACGGGTGATAAAGAAAGGGGTAGTTTGTTGATTTATGGAGACTACATGACAGTCTTGCACTGGACAGTGATTAGTTAACTTCAGTGTCAGTCTTGGTGGTGAACTGCTTATTCATATCAGTTTTATATGGCTTTATTAAATTATTTTATCATAGAAAATCATTGCAAAGTGAAAGAAAATAGTAAACTTCATATAGCTATCATATTGTGTTTTGTGGAATATAAAGGACAGATGTCAAGAGAATTGTATTGTTTGAATGTAACCACTGTTCGTGTTTCTAGTGAGACCTTGTAATATAAGGATAAAATGAAGAGCCAATTCAGCAATCAATGACTGTTTTGTCAAAAACATTTTCATTTAATCAAAGAGGAACTGCATCATTGGTGTAAGCTAAGGAACTCATATGCATTAACTATTTGACACTGATTTTAAGGAGATAACAGTTTAAATTCTCGGGACCTTTTTTTTATCTGCTTAATGTCTCTCTAACAGCGAGGTCTTTAAAGACAGGAAAGGATGTGGGGCAAGGAATTGGAAGGAATTTGGCCATGGCATTTTGAAGGAAGCATCGCGGCATTTGCCTGAAGTGATTTGGGAAACCATGGAAAACCCAAATCTGGATGCCCGGATGGGGATTCGAACCGCCGTCCTACCGAATGAGAGGACAGAACGCTAGCTATTACACCACCACGCTCGGTCTCTCGGGACTAAATCTCTGAATGTAGTCATACCAAGAAATGAGCAACTTTGTGAGTGTCAAGAGATTATGCCAGCAGTGAACAGTGATGACAGTCATGGATAGTGGGTTCATACCTCTGAGGACAGTGAAGTGCATAAGGGTGCAAAACAAAAATCATAAACAATCCCAATACAAAGTCTGCTGGAAAGACAAGATGACATCAACATGAGTGATGTAGGAGATTCAGTTTTAAGGAGAAAATTTGTCATAGCTTTGAATGATTTGAACTAAAATAAGGCAATTTTAATTGATAAGATTCCTTCATAACAGAAGTAAGTGTCAAAAAGTTAAAAACGGGAGAGATTCCAATTGATTTTAATAAAATTGTTATCTTAAAACTCCTGAAGAAAGTACAAGCTGATAAATAAGAAAATTATCACCTGTAAGTCTAACATTGCAAATTCAAAATTATTATCAGAAAGGACAGCAGAAAAGATATTAGGTAAAGGTCAGTTTGGGTTTAAGGAAAACCAGGAAACAAGTGAAGCAATTACAGCTTTAAGATTAATACTGGACAGGTGGATCAAGAAAGCAAGAATACTTTTATTGCATTTGTAGACTCAAAAAAAAAGACTAAAGTATCAAGATAGAAGAATAATTTACACTCTTTTTAATATTCAGGTGGTTATAATAAAAGTAAAAAATCACAAGACAGTACCAGTTAAAAAGGCTTTAATCTAACCCCCCGATATTCTGCTTATGTGGATAGGTGATAAAATAAATATTTTAATACTGTTTAAATATTCAAGGTCAAACAATCAGTATACTATGATTTGCTGATAACACAGTCTATTAGCAGGACAGAATGAAGATATTGAGGTATTACAGAGTCATATGCACAAAATATTGAGAAAAGAATTTGAACTAACAATAAACTACAGCAAGACAAAAGTCAAGCTGTGGAACAGAAATTATACCTGTAGAGAACATTAAATATGAAAAATGGACCAGATGTAATAGGAGAAATGAATTCTGTTACTTGTAAAGTAAAAATACAACTAATTTTGAAAGTAGGAATGATGTTACAAGCAGAATAGCATTAGCGAAAATAACCTTCTTTAAAAGAAAATCTTTTAGTTTCAAATACTGGTCAACAACTCTGAAAATTTTAAAACCTTAATGAATGAAGAACTTTACAATGTAGTAGTGAAGCATGGACTTTAGGAATACCAGAAAGAAGGAAAATTGAAGCTTTTGAAATGTGGTGCTATAGCAGGTAGCTGAAAATAAGGTGGAGAGATAAAATAAGAAATGAACATCTTTTGTAAATCATCAGTGTGGAAAGAAAATTGTGAAAGTGTTGCGCAGAAAGAAGATACGGGATGGTGGGTCACATTTTGAGACCTGTGGGATTGGTTAATTTGTTAGTGGATGAAACATAGAAAGGAAAAAGCTACAGAGGAAGACAATGATTAGAATATATGATGCAGTTAATTGAGGGCAAATTTTGTAGTGGGTATGGTGAGATGAAAAGGATAACTCACAACAGAAAGACAAAGGATTGCATGAAACCAATTGAAAAACTGTTGTCCCGGGGGGGAGGGGGGGGGGGAATAATAAGGTGACTGTGGAATTGCTGGCTCAAGGAATGAAATCTAACTATCTTGGATTATCATTTGAGCATGTGGTAGGGAGGGATTTCAAAGTCTTACAGTTAGCACAGAAGGTGGTGAGGCAATGCATTAGGGAAATGAGATCTAATATTGTGTTGAACATAGTGCTGCAGTCATGGAACCCACATTATTGATTTTTAACATGGGAATTAGAGAGGATGCAAAGGAAGAAAGTTAGATTTGCTTGTAGAAGTTATGAAGAATGCGTTCAGCAATTGAAATTATAAAGAAGTGGGATTGGGAGACATTGGTGGACAGGAGGTCTGGGAGTTCTGGGAGTATACATGATATATATTGGTGATGAGATCTGGATGGATATTGTTAGAAGAATTAAGAATAGTTAGTGAAAGAGAAGAGACAACAAGGACTATAAACTTGTACTTAATTTCATCACAAGGCAATTGAGCCATTTTCTTTTGTAGGTAAATGTAAAGGCTCATGTGGTCATAATGACCTGATGATAGGATTTTTATTGGCTGCACATTCTGCTCTTATCATAGCCGCCCTAACTTAACCCAGTAATCCTACCCCCGGTATAGGGTACATACAGTTTAATGTGGAATCCGAACCATGAAAGCGTCTGGCATACTTCACATTACACAGCAAGCTGTGCTAGAGGAGAAAGTTAGTTTAATTGCTTTTGAAAATCTCTGCTGAGCATGAATTACAAATGGAGACATTTCAATCTCAGTCAGATGGCTCAACCACTGAGTAACCAAATCACTCTTTTCTGTAGAGACTGGATCAAGTTACCAACAGATATGCTGAACAAATTATGTGCATCAAACAGGAATATATATTTAATGACAAGTAAATACCTGTAGTCAGCAAACATTCCAATTGAGTCAATGTCTTCAAAGTAACCCAAGCCTTTGCCTTTGAAGCATGCCCAAATGTCACCAATAAGAATCTGCGCTCTCTTGTATAATGAGACTGGAGTGTGAAAGAAAAATTGTATTAACAGACAATGTTTATGACAACTGAAAATGTGTTTTATTTCCTCACTACTAATAATAAAAAAAAGCGATGAATCTCAACAAAATAAATAAGAACTGCAAAATTATCACTTTTCACAATTAATGGCATAACAGTAGTTGTATACAGTTAAATGAAATTTTTGGATATAAACACTTTCATTAGAAGAAAATGGCACAGAATGAAGGTTTATTTCATTCCACACTACAAATAAAATGCTTACTGGCATCTGATAGGACAGTTGCAGGTCAAATAATAATAATAAAAATGGAAAAGATAAGAAAAAAGAGATGGTGTAAATAATTAAAAAGAAAATTTTTAGTAATATAAAACTATTTAATAGAAAATTGATTTAGGAAACTATAGTTAATCAACTATGATTATTTAAAACTACAGTTAAGTAAAAGATTGTTATAATCAAACTGTAGTAAGAAGCAGTTCCACTTGGCAGGGTTGGGGAAAAGAGAGGGGAAGGGGGGAGCAGAGAAAGCAGGCACAGTGAGGGACTGTCAAGTACGTTGAGAAAGGAAATGGGAAATACTTCTGATAAAACCTGGTGGTTGGATGGTGCAAGTTTATACAGAGAAACCAACAGCCACAACCTGAACGGAGAGGCATAACTGGCAAACAGGATGGATTCTAATAACAAGAAAAGCAGGGATTGAAACTGCTGCTGAATGGAAGCAAACAGGTCTTGAGTTCTGGGTGAATACATTAGCCTATGACCATTTGCCATGACTGATAAAGAGATTTGCAAGCTGGCTAGTTGCAAGTTGATTGGTTAATAACATGCGAGATTTCACAGGTACCATTTCCTGTGTTTTGGAAGCTCTCACTAGGTTGAATGTTGCAAGTCTTGAAATGAAGTCTGTTACATTGGAAATGAGCAATAGGATGCTGCTGTCACTGTTGGTCTGGTGCTAAAATAACTTTTACCTTTGCTCCATACCATGACAGTAATTCACTGTGACTGGATTATAATGCCTTGGAAGTTTCTGGGAAACAAATTGGTAACCTAATGAGTTTTCAAACATGCAGTGCACTTGCAAATATTCATGTAAAAATATTCAATACAAGAATGATTTTCTTTAATGCATCTTCTGATGCAGGAAAATCACTATGCCAGAGCATGTGTTTAAGAGGGAGAAACAATCCGAGCTAAGATGTCTGGGACCATTAATAAAATTATTTCAACTTTAATGATACTAATGAGAAGGAACAGCATTTAGGCAATGTAAATAACAAAGTATAGGGTATTACTAGCTAAAGTTGAAAGCAAGAGGGCTGTGACAAACACACAAAGCATGAGATGAATACAGTTTTACAATATTTCAGTTTAAAGTCTTATTCGTGCAGAGAGTAATGGGTCATTTGTCAAGGGGGATTGCACACACAAACTTACTGCATCACTGTCTTGGCCTTGGAGAACAATGTGAGGGTGGTAGGTATAAACTAATGTGAAGTGAACTACTAACAACTGTACAGGGAAAAAAAAATCAGAGGCAGTAGTGGAACAAATGAGTAAATGCGAATATAAAAACTCGTAATGGAGAAATATGGAAGCAATAATAGGATAAAAAAAAATATATATATTGATTCATAAGACAGCCATCGCCCTGTACACGTCTGGCTCCGCCTGGTGTCTCACTTCTGCAAGAATAAGGCTATACGCCAAATATTGCTCATTTCTTGTGTTTGTTCTTTTTTGTGTTCGTCATTCCCAGCCGCCTTCATCTGTGGTAAGTGTTGGGTCTTATTTTCCTATCCTTCCTTAGTTTTATTTATATATATACATATATATACTTGTGAGTTCTGCCATTACCTGCAATATTTTTTTTATAGCGTTCTCATTAGTTCACTTCACATTATTTTACCCTTCTATCCCTACCACCCCCACCCTGTTCTCCAACTCACTCATGCAGTAAGGTCTGGTGTGCAAACACCTCCATTGCCATATAACCTGACCTTCTCTGCATGAATGAGATTTAAAGCAAAATATTGTAAAACTGCTTTGGTCTTGTGATTTGTGTGTTGATTACGATGTCAACCTTAAAGTATGTGTATCAGAGCCTGAAGGGGGAGTGGAAGTGAAGCGTTTAGTATTGAAATAAATTATATAACCATTGACTCTATATTAAAAGACTTTTCAAGTCTGTACCGTGTCCTAAAAAATTTAACCATAAAATTAAACAGAAAATTAAAATGAACCTTGTGATATAAGTATCCTTATGATGAACTAAATATCTTTAAATTTTTAAATAAATAACTGAAATAATCATTCCTTACATTTAAAAAGTATCCTTATGAGGAACTAACTATCTTTAAAGTTTTAGACAAATAACTGAAATAATCATTCCTCATGTTTCAAAGTTTAATAATTACTAAATGGATGAGTTTAGCAGAAAAGCTGTCATAGACAAAAGCTTTTAAAATAAATCATTCTATAATATAGCCAAGTTTCAGAAGAATTCAATTAAAATAGTGCATAATGAGAATTGGAATATTTAGAGATTTGCAGGAGGATTATTTTTTTTTTTTTTTTTTTTTTTTTTTTTTTTTGTGGTGATACACCCATGTTCCAGACATTCTCAAGGAAAAAGTACTTAAGCACAGGTGTCACTACTCTCAGGATGAGTTACGTGACATCTTTCAAATATGTAAGCCAAATCTATGCTGCCTGGCATAGCAAAATGTTGGGCTTGTAACAATTTTACAAAGCCAGGATGTTTTGTGGTAGAAATTTGGAAATTTTTCAACGTGTAAAGCAGCTCTTTCCAGCTCACTTAAATGAGTTGCAGTTTAGATTTACATTGCAAGAGTGAATGCTGTATGTCTGATTTATGTTTGTTCAAAGAATAACCTGCAATCCTCTTTATGTTTTAATGTTTGATTTAACATTTCATCTTATACATTAGTATCTTGCCGATATACCCCAATCAAGAAATTGTGTAACAAGGAGATAATGTGAGAATTTTTTTCTTCCAATGATCTATACTTGGTATTATTTCTTTTGATTTGTATATATTTTTCGACCTCACTTTCACAAGCTACACATCAATATCAGGAAAAAGGTTGGGGATAAATTTGATACAAACATACATAGTTTGCTGTAGATAGTGTGAAAAATTTGTCGATTTGCAGATCCAAAAAAAGTCACTTGATTTGTTTATATGTATAACGAAGTGTTGTGCACATTCGCACCACTAATCTTATTCAGTGGGTGTATATTTCAAGTATAATTCATGCAGTCTGCAGTTTTATTGCAGCCACTTCATAACAGCTTCTGACATATTGCCTTTTACTCAAGTGGCTGCGGAACAAGATTGTGTGCTGTTGCACAATTCATGTGGTGGGTTGGGATGTGACCACATCTTTCCCCCGGCCATTTGTCTCACCTCCCACATGACTATGTCAAAATATTGTGCAATTTGTTTATGTTTTTTTGTGTTTTTACGTGTTCGTCTCGTCCTCCTGCCTTCATCTGTGGTAAGTGACGGGTATCTGTTTATTTTTCCCTATCCTATCTTATTTTCAGTGCCTCGCGGCAGTTTCTTTGTTTCCATTATCCAATTTCTCAAGTTTCTGCAGATTTAACTCCTTCTCCAACTTCTATCTGCCCAATTTCTCTGACCAACAGCATGCTAATTATGTTTTGATTCGATTTGACAGTCACTTTTTGACATATTGTTCAATAACAATTTAGACAACATATATAACTGATACGGTATTTTTAATGACAGAATTTCACTGACTTTTGCTATGTATAATTGATTGTTGGGCCTGCTCAGTCTCCTTACAACTATTATACAAAGTAGTTATAATAGTTTTAACTTGAACATAATTATGTGATTATTCAAAAACAAGCAAAAAAAATAAAATTTTCATGCTGTTACGTGTGTATAATCTGAGATTGTGGAACCCATAAATATACTTTCTGCTAAAAAGCTTTATTTAATTAAACTGGACATTAAAAATATAATCTGGCACAGAGAATAAATCAAACTGTACTAAAGAAAGATTTATACAAGTATTTTGGTCAAGTACACAACTTAAATGGCTACACAAAAACAAGTGTTCTGCAGTTCCATAATTATGGTTACTTTAATAAAAGTACTAGAAAAGTGTTTCATGTTACCTGTATGTCCCTCAAAATTTGCTTCATCCTTGTAACATGGGAAGTTATCAACAGTCAACTGAAGAAGATTAAGTGCAGAGTTCTTACATTGCTTGATGCAGTTTACAAATGAACCTGGAAAAATCTGTATAATTTAATCATCTCAGATTAGCAAAAATATTACACTAAACTTCAAGCTAAGCAAGTACAATAATTATTATTTAATTATTCTGAAGAAGTTTATTCCCCAGTGGAATATTACCTCCACACCTTCATTTGCAATACATGAATGTTTACTTTCTTTCACTGTTTGTGGTAAAATCTGATGGCGGCTAGCGTTCTGGTATCGCATTCGGGAGGACGGCGGTTCGAATCCCTGTCCGGGCATCCAGATTTGGGTTTTCCATGGTTTCCCAAATCACTCCAGGCAAATGCCGGGATGCTTCCTTCAAGAGGCCATGTCCGAATTCCTTCCCATTCCATGCCCCCCATCCTTTCCCATCTCTAAAGACCTCGCTGTTGAGAGACATTAAGCATTTAAAAATAATAAAAATAAATAAAAATCTGAAGGATCTGACCAGGGCTGGCGTTTCATGTCAATCACGGGTGGGTAGTTAGGCATAAAGGAGGTCGGGGGGGGGGGGGGGGGGGGTTACCTGAAAATGTTGTTTGGTAATCTTACCAAAAAAAGTAATAACAATGATGATCATACAAAAAGATCGATAGGGGTAGAAACTACAAAACGAATTTAAAAAAAAAAATCATATAATTTATTAAATATATTTTAATTGTGTACAATTTTTTTAAATATTTACTGTTACTCAGTACTACTAGTTGCGCAATGCAAAAACTGTACTGCACTTTGCTTTTTTTTTTTTAAATAAACCGATTCAACTTCTTTAAATAATTTATAACCCCTCTTAAATTTTTTGCCTGCTTCTCAAAATTTGCAAAAATATGTCTCTCACTCAGCAATCTTTCTCACTCAGTGTCATGGTTATAAAAATTTATAATCGTTTCAACGTGCGTGGGCTGTCACAAAGTGTATCGTTCTTACAATGTGAAGAAGTGGGTGGAATCAACTCTTTAACATGAGAACTTGATCATAAACTTTAAGATTTTCTGAAAATCTTGAGTATGTTTAATCGGAATTTTTCGATCTTACCTTGCCAGAGTCGCTTGGGAATTTTACGCTGATGTGAGATTTTTGGTTCGTTGATCTCATCGTTAGTATCTGACTAGACACTTTTTCGCCAAATTTCTTTGAATTTTTAGTCTGGAAGTGCAAAATATCGGTGATTGCTTCCATGTCCTTATTCAATTCTGTAATACACGGATTTGGTTTATGAAGAGCTGTTAAATATTCTTTAACGAGTACGCCAATACAACTGTTGATGTTATTTATTTTCGGACGCGTTTCGCCTCTCGTCGTGGTATCGTTAAGCGTACACGTTTTTCTGGTAATATGTTACGAGATTTTAACTTTTCTACAGAACAGTTTTTTGTTTTTTTGTTTTTTAGATATGATACTAATTACATAGTAAATCATAATGCAATTCACACATGTAAGATTAGTATCACATGTAAGCAAAAACCAGTATGTATAAAAGTTAAAAACTGATAACCTATTACACAGAAAAGTGTACCTTGAAGATATGTTGAAGAGACGAAACACGTCCGAAAATGAATAACATCAATAACAGTTGCATTGCCGTACTCGTTATATGATATTTTTTATTTTAACAAACAGCTGCAGAAGACGTACAGTTATCATGTATGTAGATCTCCATTCAAAATTGGGAGGGGATGAGAAATTTCTATCATTGTTAACAGATTCCATATGGGGTATAATCCAGAAGTCTCAACAGCAACAGCGCTTTCTACTTTTCTGGCTACAGAATGATCGTATAAAAATTCAATTTGTTGCCTATAATTTTCTATTACTGATTTCAGAGATTCTTGTTACGCATGTGTAAAAAAATTAATAATTACGTTTAAAAGTACAAAATCCATATTTAAAAAATTATACTAAGCTTGTAATCTCTGTAATTCGTTGTAGGACAATACGTTGCAAGAAAAAGCAAATCATCGTTAGTTCCTTTTTATATTCCCATTTGCTGTTGCTTTAACTGTCAAAGTCATTTCGGCAAGTCTCGCAGAAAGTTTACCAAATATTTTACTGTTCCAATGAATTTTCTCATTACTATAATTCTATTTTGTACTACGATATTGAGAGTGTGAATATTATAATGCACAAATAACGCTCCAGGCTCTTCTTTGCGTATTCGTGACTGTAATACCGTTATTTTTGCAGAGACATCAGAAGCTCCATCATAGCATCAGGATTTTGAGAGTGCCAAATTGTGCTTAGTGAAAATGTAAAGGGCCAGATCAAATACGGTTTCTGCCATGGTGTTCACAGTTGAAAATAAGTCAATAAAATATTCATTTTCAATGAAATCATCAAAGAAGATTCTCAAGTAAACGAACACTTGCTCAGTTTTGCAAATATCAGAGGTGTCATCTAGTAAAATAGGAAAAAATAAATAAAAAAATCAGGTGGTCTTATTTCTTCCATTAAACCAAGAAGTTTAGTGTGTACATCATGAAAAGCTATTTGTGATCATCTCTCAGCAGTCATGATTTCAGTTCAGTCACATCTTCAGCTAGAGCCTTAAAAAAAGACACAAAATTTGAATTTTCATTCTTGTTGGCTCCTCTCACAGCAATGGAATACGATCGACAGGACCATCTTGTTCTTAATTTTGACGGAGACCTATTCCCAGGAGATGTAATTGGAAAAAAAATAAACAGAACAGAATGAGGTTGACGCCATGGAGAAGCGTCAACAGAATTGGAAATAACCCGCTGCAATTTTTTATTCAATAGAAGAAATCATATTTTGCATTGCTTCAAAAAAAAAAAAAAAAAAAAAAAAAACTTTTTAGGTTTTTGGAAATATGAAATTCAATGTGTAACTTGCCTAAGTTTGTAAAATTATACCCTACCAAAACTGTGTGTACAACAAATTTCCAGGTCTTGCCCGACTGGCTGACTGTAGAAAAAAATATCAAATTGGGGATACAACCACTGCCATTCCGTCTCTCTCTAACAGCAAATGGTATTACAGTGCACATGGTTGTGACTGCATTCTCTATCTTGGAGCTCTTGGATATCAAACGATAAGCAGTCTATTCTATACAGTATGAGTCTATGCACAGGTGGTGTGCTCTCTCTTTTCCTGCCAGTTCGTTTCCTCTATGCACGCTCGATCGTTCTCAAATTTCGCGTGGGTAAAATACCCACCTGGAATTTCCCAGGTGGGTACTTCTACCCACCACACCCACATTATCCGCCAGCCCTGGGTCTGACTGTGGAACAGTTATTGAGATCTTAGGAATTGTAAGAGCTGGAGTGTTTGTTAAAAAGGTGTTCTAAATTCTGAAAATTAACTGTTTTTCTGTGACCTTTAAGGTACAGGCACACAGAATGCAACAAGCGGTAATAGCAACTGATCGTTCTCTCATCATGGCAACACGCGATTTTGGTACTTCACACAGGATGTGTCAAGTCTATAGCGATAAGTGCCAGTTTAGTGATACCCTCTCTGACAAAGACATCTGTACTTCTTTATTTCATTCTTTAGGCTTTAATAAGTTTTCTAGGGTTAGCAAATTCTAATAAAACATGTCAAGTGATGAGGAGACTCTGCTTCTTTTGTTTGCACTACACAGAAAGAAAAGGGTTCGCGACATCAATAAAAAGAAAGAATGCCTTGGTGAATACCACTGTCTTTGCCGGGAACTGGAGTCACATGAACATAGAATTTCTACATATTTTTGTATGTCTCGAGAATGCTTTGAGAAATTACATAACCTGTAAAAATGAACTATATCGAAGTGCACCACAAACTGGGAAAAAGCAATTGGTAAAAGAGAAAAATTAGCAATTTGTATGAAGAAAGTTTTGTCCATTTAATATATATTCCTAAAACAAAAAAATTACAATGCCCAATGCACAGAATTAGGATTGGTGCTTAGCACCCTCTGCCACGAACTGCAGAGTATAGATGTAGATGTAGAATTTTAGATGTTTTCGATTAATTGCTTCATGCAAACGGCAAAAAAACTTCCAAGTTGTATTCCTTATTAACAGTATGACTAATTGACAGAACTCATGATGCACAGGGCCACTGAAATCAAGAAAACAGTGAGGAGAACCTTCACATTTGATTTAATTTGTTAATGTTTTTGAGTTTTGGCTCTTTAGGCAGCTTCCATTGGTACGATTGGGCTTTGCTTTCAATGTCATACTCATTCATCCATTTTTTGTTGCCTGTTAGACCATTTTAAGAAATTCTGTATGATTGTTGACTTCATTTGGATATTTCAGAGTGATGTCCAGGAAATGATGTTTTAGCTGAGATTCAGCAGTTTTTGAACAAACTTTTCTGTCAAATTTCATTCCAAAAACATTTTTTTAAAATTGCTTGGCATGGATCAAATGATATTCCAAAATCATCAGCAAACTCTCTAATAGTGATATATCAATTTTCCAGAAGAAGTTTTTTCATTTGTTCAACATTGTCGTCTGTTGTTGGTGTGTTAGGCCATCCAGGATATCAATGTCTTTACGGCCTTCTTTGAAACAGTTATATCAGTTGTAAATTCTTGTTTTTCTTATAGTAAATTTGCAAAAAGCTATTGTTAACATTTCAAGTGTAGTACTACACTTTTTACATTTTTCGAGCAAAATTTTATATAAATTCTTTGATCCATTTTTTTATATAAAGTACAAAATAGCTGAGCACACCAAAAAACACTAAACCTTTTGACTGTCGAAAATAAACTAAAAATTCAAATGGCTTTCAATTTCAATGTTCTTCAGGAACGTGTATACCAGGAATGGCCAACCCCAATGATCTTGCGGGCCACTTTGGGAATGCATCATAACTCTGCGGGCTGCATATAAAATTATATATTCGCAAGGATATTATTTTAAAATCAAAGTTAACTTTTTCTCATAATTTTGATAGTTACTTTTTGTTTATATGGATGCACAAATAATGTATTTTCAAAAAACATTACTTTTCACTACCTTGGCCATTATAAAATATGTATATATTGTAAAACAAATATGAATAAATTTTGTAAAGTGTGATAAACCTCGTGGGCCGGAAAAATGTTCAAGAAACTTCTCCTTTATGTGGATGGCTATTCATTGGTTAGCCGTAAACAAAATACTGAAATCTGAGAACTGAATATCCACAACATGTTGATTGAAGGATTCTGCTTGAAAATTTGAATTTAACTTTGAATTACAGGTCTTCTTTTCCTTGTTTGATCAGTAGGTTGACTAATCAAAGGCTATGATCTAGGTGAATTATGCTGTCAGCTGAAATATCGGGCATTTAACAGGCTGAAATGCCTCTGGGGATCTCCAGATCAATCATATCAAACACAATTAATTTTTTTTATACTAATAAAATTGCTTCCTGACCTAGAAGTTGCAAACTTTGATTATGATTAACTGAAATTAATTGGAATATTTCAAATGAGTAAAAGAATATAATTAAAGTTAATAAAAAATATATAACATAAGATACCTTCATATTTCTCAGTTATCACTTTTCCAACTTCATGCAAACAGTTAACTCGCTCATTCAACATTGGAATGTCTGTGCTATTATCTCCCCTGAACACCTCTCTTGCCTTTTCAATAGTTATTTCCTTGTAGAAATTTGGATCAGTTATTGGTACTCCACCCTAAAAATATAGATTTCAGTGAAAAAAAAAAAAAAGAGAAGAGATTGAGTGTAGTATTTTCTTCTAACCATACATATAGCAATATACATACATACATGTAGAGCTTTATTAATTGCTGCACATAATGCAAAATATCCTGTGTATGTTGTCCCTTTCCATGTAACCTCCCATTTTTTTGGTGTATCTTCCTCTGCCCAGAAAGAAAAATTCAAAGTATCCACAACAAATATCCATGCAACAGCAGCTGATTCATCATCAGATGAAGGGTGAAGCTCATTCTGAGAGAACTGGTCAACTCCGAGTTTCTTGGTTTTCAGAGCATCAAACAGCTACAAAATAAATGCATTTTAAACTATGTGCTTTGTATATATCTAAGTGAATAATTTTACAAATGGTAGAAGATATATAATAAGAAGTTCATGCAAAGAGTGAATTAAATTTGGCTTTGAAAATAAGGAACAATATGGAAAATAAACCATTACTCACTACAGAATAGCCAGGTTGAACATGAACACACTTTATAAGATTTTGGTCTAAACCTTAATCATGAATAGAGGGGACATATGGCATGGGGACCAGATGTCTACAGATCGAGACTCACTACATGACTGAGATGAAACAAGTAGTTTTTTATTTTATTTATTTTTACTTATGGCTTTACACGAACTCGAGGTCATTAGAGGCAGGATGGGACTGGGGACAAGGAATGGGAAGGAATTTATCAAATTCCTTTAGAAGGAAGCATCTCGGCATTCACCGGGAGTGATTTGGGGAAACCATGGAACTGGATGTCCAAGCAGGTATTCAAACTGGCGTCCTCCCAAACGCGAGGCCAAAGCATTAACCGCTCACCCACCATGCTGGGTAACCAAGTGGGTAGGGTGGGGGTCGCAGTAGGGAGGCAGTGGATATGGGAACTTGACAGCAATAAATGTAGGAATGTATAATCTCTGTAACAACCAGTCAAATTATAATGAAATTAATTAAAACAGATTTTGTTTTTTAATAAAATAAAGACATAAAATATTTTGGACCTGGCAAAATAACAATAATAATTGTGTATTTACAAGAACTAAACAAAGGAAAAAGGAAACGGCTTTAGGAAATATAAATTACAAGGAAAGGGAAAATGACTCATCACTCACGAAAGTTGAAGACAGCGACGGGAGAAGACCATATATCACGAACACAAAAATACACAATATTTCGGTATTAAACCTTATTCATGCTAAAGAGAATGAGTCATGTGGCTCGGGAGGTGTGGGCACGCCAAAGTTTCTCGGCATGTGCACACCTCCGAGCCACATGACTCATTTTGTTTACGTATTCTATGCTCCACGTTCCTATTCGTGTATACTGCCGTCTATGTTCGTTTTACCCATCAATATACTAATGAGAAATGAATTGATGCCTTAAATGAGAAAACGCCGTTGTGGGATATGAGAGACAAGCGGTACTGGAAACAGGGCAAAAGTTGGAGATGAAATTAGTAGTAAAGATGGTAGGTAATCTTGACAATATATTATCTTAGCTTCTTTAAAATGTATCCCCTGTATACATAAACTTTAATGATACATTTTGAAATTACAATATTTACGATTAATCTACATTTAAATTACAAAAATAAAGTACCCCTAATTACTACATAAAGTACACCTCCTAATAAAATATCTACAAAATTTGTGTTTCTTGAAAGAATATTTGTATTGTTTAGAAAATATATTAATCATTCAAATACTAAGACATTACAGAATTGAGGGAATTGAAAGGAAACGTGCAATTTCCACAAAAGAGCTTCAGTACAAGATAATTGGCAAGATACCAAAGGTCGGGGGTGACCTTGGTGCTTTTGGGGGGCTTCAGCCCCTTAGTCCCCCCCCCCCTGGATCTGCCACTGCACACGCACATTCTCCATGTCCATGGCAGTGGTCCACCCGGTGAAACATACTAGTTCCATCTCCAACACCCTCAACAATAGATTACTAATCAACTGAACTCGATGACGTTGTTCACCCCCACCTCAATGAAATTTCTTTGTTAACATTGCTCGAGTACTTTTTTGTAAGTAATGTAAACAGCTTTCTTTCTTATTTAGTTTAGTTAGTAACAAGATCAAGAAATTATTATTTTTTTCTTTTGGCTTTACATCTCGTCGACGTCGAAGTCATTACAGGCAGGAAGGGACTGGGAGCAAGGAACAGGAAGGAATTCGGCCAAGGCCTTTTGAAGCAACTATCCTGGCATTCGCCTGGAGTGATTTTACAAAACCATGGAAAACTCAAATCTGGATGGCCAGATGGTGATTCGATCTCGCATCCTCAGAAATGCGAGGCCATAGTGTTACCACTCACCCACCAAGCTCCATGATTAATTTGTCGAAAACTCACAAATACTGTATGTTGATTTTTTGAATGCGTTTTTTCACTTTCTTTTTATTTTCTAATTTCACCTTGTCTTGTATTTGTAAATGTTCTGAAACATTTCAGTTTGTCAAATCTCATACCTATCGTGCTTTCGGTTTAATAGAAAACATTTTATGATATTAGTATTTACTGTCACTCACCTTAGTGTCACACACGTTCTGCAGGAGTCTCTTTGAAATTGGACACTTTGTTAACCGAAGGCTTTGTAGTATTTAAAATATACTGAAATGTTTCCGAGCTCAGTCTGTAATAATCAGAAATTTCTAAGAATTCTTCTCCGAATCAACATGTGGTTGGTGGAAATCTACTAATAAATTCCATTTTTCTAACATTGAATTAAACTAACACGAACGGTTTCTACGATGCGCCTTCAGGCCAGGACTTACCAAAAAGTACATGGTAGCTGAGTTCATTACGCAAAATTTTGAAATTCTTAAAATATTCGCACAAAATTACTGACACAACTGTTAGCGGGGGGGGGGGGAAGGAAAAAAAAAAAAAAACTCTGTCGAGACTCAAAGTCGGCTATAGTGCACGGCCTCAATAGCTCCCTGTCGATCGTATCCGAGTCGGCTATAGTTGCATTATCGTTTCCAGATACATAAGCAAGATGACAGTAGCAGCTACTGTGTGTATTATTAAGGCCCATTCACAGGTCAGCTCAGCTCACGATCCAGGATAGGGCCCGGGGTAAATGGGCGACCTTTTTTTTTTTTAACTCTACAATCTGGCCGAACCACAATGGGCGGATTCTCGGCCCTGGGGCCCCTACAGCTGGTGATCGGGGGCCCCCCATCAGCCGGCGGGCCCGGGTACTTTTGACACGCTTACCCCCCCCCCCCCTCCCCCCTAACGCCGGCCCTGTTCACACTACCGGTCAAGTCAGGTCAGATATAGTCGTAGACGAGGCCATTTCATTTCAGACGCTCATAGTGAACAATGCCATTTTCTACCCCAAAGTCAAGTAAATTCCAATGATTTTGGATCAAGAGCCTAAAAATACGTCGAGATCAAAAAGAGGATGGTTCGGGGTACATCCAGAGTTTCAAGCGCAAACAGATCAAGAGGAAAAAAAGAATGCAAACTACCGGCTATGCCGTGTGGGACGAGTGGCGGGATATTTTAGATTTTATTTCAGAAATATTAATTTTACTTCGGGATTAATTGGTAATATAATTTCAGTAACATGTATTTTGCACAATTATTTACGGAAGGATAAAATTTCATGCCATGTAGAGTGTGAATTTCAGGATGAGCGAGAGAAACTCTATTTTACAAATATTCTTTGTTCGTGTGTTAACGCTCGTACAAAAGCCTTTGATTCAAATTCACAATTATTATTATTATTATTTTTGATTCGGGTACAGGATCTGTATCTAGGCAGTACTAAAATGTGTAATAATATTTGAATTTATATTAAGTTTTGCCGACTTAATACTAAACAGAAATAACGTACCGTTAAAATATATATTTATTACTATTTTTTATTGCTTACGAGCATAGTTTTCAGACGTTTGTCGTCCATTTGATCTGATATGACCTGACCTGACCGTTGCACGTTCACATTAGCGTTCAGCTCAGCTCAGGTCTTGACCGTTGTTGAACGGTGGCGACGCGATCTTCAGTTTCACCTGCCTTGCCCTGACCTGAGCGGACCGCGTAGTGTAGAATGCATGGTAGAATGCTCCCATTGGAATATGTGTATAGCGATTTTTTACCTGAGCTGAGCCTGAGTGAACCATGGATTCCTCCATGGTGTAAACGGGCCTTTACAAACACACAGTCGTGTACTTATTTACAATGTAAATCTTCTTTAAATCAATTTTATTGTACTTAATGTGAGATATTAACAATTGCTAGATTATTAACTGAACAAAGTAACCAATTTCGGTATATAATAAATAGGTTTCTGTTAAAAATTTGACTACTTTTGGTATATTATATTTTAGAAAATAAACCAGGTTCATGCTGAGCGTAATATTTTATTAACATATTTAGTTTCAAATGCGTCGAATCAACTTTGGAATTTTTTAATGCCTATATAAAATGTTTTTGAGTAGATAAATACAAATCACAGTTTCCGTAGTTGGTAGCTCTGGCCGGGGATTCTTATGTTTCAGCCTCTGAATCAAAACGTCACTACATGATCTACAGCAATATTACAATTTAGTAAGTAATTTAGTCTCGAAGGCTGCGTGTTACATTTTCATCAATAAACGGGTAAACCGATCTTGACGAAATTTTACAAAGACATATCATACTTTTTTGGGGTAAATAACATATTTTGTATGACATCTATTATTTAAATTAACCCAACAGACGGATATCGTGTATAAGTCTACTATATAATAATTTTATATCGATCCCTTAGGCTTTGTTTCTTTCGCAATCAGCTAGTGTATAATCTGGTTATAAATTTCATGTTCAGATATAAGCTTTCTATATCCAATTCTAGCAATAAAACTGCAAGTCCGCGTGTACAAAGTAGCGAGGGACAGCTAGTTCCTAATATAAGTTATTGGTCGTAAGCACTGTACAAAACAACCGACAAAGTAAGAGTTACAAGTATACGATACCACTACAATGAATAATGTAGTCAATACCTATAAATCTAAAAGGCAGCATGTGTAAAGAAACTACACAGTATTAATTTATACCATTAGTAGCTTTTCCTTGTGGTCAATCCAACATTTCAACATAACCACAACCAGCCTCGAATCTTAAGCCTGCAAGTACCAACAAATTTAAATTCTTGGATTTTTTGTTTTTGTTGATCAATATCGATAAGCAACACCTTCTCGAAAAAGAGTAGTACATTATTCTAGTATTGATAAAGAACTTTCTAAAACCGTACATGTGTGACAGAGCACCTTATGGTAGTGAAGCATTGAATTTACCAGAGTATTGAAGCATTTGAAATGTGGTGCTGTAAGGGGGCGTCCGTTAATTACGTGAGGTGTTTTTTCCGACCCCTCTCCCCACCCCCCTTCTGGTGAGACTTCGTGAGATTTGGTCGGGCCCACCCTTGTAAAATGACGTGAGATTATGACGGAGACCTCCTCCCCCCTCCGCTACGAATGGACCTCGCAACAATTGAGACCTTTTTTTGTTAGCTCTACCATTCTACAAGAATTTCAAAATCAAGCAGACAGATAAAAGTATGAAATGAATGTGTTTTGGAAATGATAGGCTGGGGTTCGGGTATTTTTTTTTACTAAGTATATACCCTAACGCCTCATCGACTTCATTAGAGACGAAAAAGAAATGGGAGGGGGGGGAGGGCGAGAAGGAATTCGGCCATGAAGTTTTTGAAGAAACTATTCCGACATTCACCTGGGCTGATTTGGGGAAACCATTAAGTGTATCACATTCAGGATGTGTGGGATTGGTTAATTTATTCATGGAGGGAACTTAAGAGGTAGACAATCATCAGAATATACGAAGCAAATTTTGAAATGAATAGGTTAGCTCAAGACATGAAGGATTGCTTCATGCCAGTCGAGACTGCTGACAGAAAGAAAAGTGACAAATGTTACAGTATCTTAAGCAAATAGCGGTGTTGCATTAGGAATATTAATCGTTTCTGTGAAAATCGTATCGGAATTCCACTACAAGACTCATATCAATAACAAACATAAAAACTACGATAATTTTTATTTACTTTATCTTGAACAGATGGCAACAACGATTTTTCTATAAATTCCAGCATAACATTCTCTATTTAACAATCTGTCCTATTCTGAAACGTTGATCGATTGTTGAAATACGTTTATTAGGAAGTACACATACTATTATTTTATCTGGCATAACTTACTTCCTTGGCAAGGGCTTCAACACCATCTTCTATAATCGAAACATGCACTGCATGTTTCGAAATGAAGGATCCCGATTCTTTAGGTGAAAGCACCATCGTTTAGTAGATACAAAAAGTTTTTTGTTTCAAATTAGAGAAATTTGCCAGAATGTATTTATTGTCATAAATTGCCCTTTGAAGTCAATCGTGGGAATCATTCAATTACCACCCTAAAACTCTTTTTGCAGTCAGAGACAATGTTACAGTGCATTAGTGCAATATGAACCTCACGTGTGTGAAATCACTACCTGTAAACAAAAACAAATCGTAAAAACAAGTGTAACCAACATCGTAATTGAGTTTAAATTTATTTACTTCTCTAACAAGCACATACCTGCACATTCGATCTTATTTGCTTTGTAACGAAATTAATTAATTTCACATACTCTTATTCCGACGTGGACTTAGTTCTCACAGTTCTTCCACGTTATACGGTAAAAGAAATATTGTTGGCCATTGTACAAGTTACAAATTGTAACTCTGTGGTCATAGATTACTTTATTAGGACTGTTGTCTCTGACTGTTGTGCTGTGGTATGCGTGTTGGTTGGGTTATGGGAATCTGTCAAAACGAGAAATGGGTTAGGTTGCACAATTCTTTTTTAATTGTCGTTGTTATTCGTGTCAGTGTATTATATGTTGAAAGGAAAAACATCAGACTGATCTAGGCAAGTTATCATTGATTATAACCGTATTAGCTGTATTTTTTTTCTCAATAATACCATGAATGCAGTTTGTTAGAAAACAAACGGAATCCAAATTCCTAAATTTAAATTGTGCTTTTCTCTGTATTTTCAGCTGTAAAGCTTCAAAATGACGAAAGAGTACCCTCGTTTCACGCGAGCCTTAAGAGCTTTCGCTAACTTGGATCGCCCCAATCCCCCTCAAGGGTCAACACTTGAAGAAAGAAGACAGTGGGAAGCACAGAGAGCGAAAGAGTAAATACATTGTTCATAATCATTAGCAGACCTTGAGTTTGTCGCTATTTTATGCTCGAAAGTTAGAAAAATGAACAATACAAGTTGTGGTGTAAAAACATGTTTCGGTGTTCGGGTTAATGGATAATAAAGCTGAACACAAGGAATTGGCCTATAAGTCTGAAATATGACGCACATGTTATTTACGTCCTACCATTCGAGGGAAATTAAAGATTTTATACATAATGCCTCATGAAAGTTACCTTAAGTGACAATGCCATCCGATCACTAGCAACCTTTTGTAAATATTTTTGATGCTAGCATGTAGAATGTTGGCTGCCATGTGTGGGTTAACTGGAGTTTATGATTTCGCTGTAACCACAATCCATCTCAGGAAGGAAAAAAAAACTGTAGTAGGCAGTGACAAATATTTTAAAGCAGTAATTAAGTTGTAATACACTCTTGATCAGAATGACGTAGTTTAATTAGCCTATAATCCATGCTTGACTGCTAAAATGGTCCAGGTTGGATTACAACCTAAGTACTGCTTGAAAATAATTTGTAACGAGTGGGGCGGTGTAACGGTTAGCGTTCTCGCCTCCCATTCGGGAGGACAGCGGTTCGAATCCCCGTCCGGGCATCCAGATTTGGGTTTTCCATGGTTTCCCCAAATCACTCCAGGCAAATGCCGGGATGCTTCCTTCAAAAAGGCCATGGCCGAATTCCTTGCCCCCATCCTTGCCCCCCATCCTTTCCCGTCTCTAAAAGACCTCGATGTTAAAAAGAGACGTAAAGCAGTTAAAAAAAATAATAATAATTTGTCATGCAATTGACTAATGCATGCTTAGTCATGTGGAGGAACATACTTACAGTGGAAGCACAATTTCTAGTTGACCTGTGTGTAAGCATATTAAAGGTCTATTGGAGATCACGATTCTGCTATAACATTCACTAATGACATCATAATGCTACTGTAGTCAAACACAATACATATTATTTTCAAGCAGAAATTCCGTTTGTAACACAGCCTGGACCATTATTTTTAAGCAGAAATTAGGTTTAATACAGCATGGACCAGCATGACACTGTTAAATACATTTCGGAAAGTATTTGTAACGGTGCCTTGTTTTTGACTACTGCAGTATGAGGACACCACTTCCTATCGGAATCACAATCTCCAGTAATCCCCATATTACTGTCTCAGCAAATAGCCTAAGTCTTTTAAATACAGAGATATTCTATGAATCTATGCACATATCAAGCATTAATGGGGTCAATTTTACATCACGATATAGTGAATGTATTACTGCAGCTGCGTTATCCCAATTACAATTCATAATGAAAGTATATCATGAAATAAATTGTACTAATTTATGCTACACGGACTAGGAATCCTGGTATAAACAATATTGTTACTACCTGAAATGTAATTCGTGAGATATTTAATGTGTTTATGTGTGTTTACGTAGTTTAACTTTGTAGTAGCAGTATTATTCGAGAGTATTATTAGGTTGAAATGCACTCTATACCAGAATATCCTTTTTATAGAATAATGTATGAGGAATTTAGTTAGTATTAGTAACTTCATAAGCGGCATGTTAGTGATGACGTAGATCACAAAGTAAACTATTTCCTATTAGTATATATTTGGTGACTTTAATGTACATTTTTTCTCAAATATTGATGCATCAGGAATGTATGTATCAAATTTCGGACCATTAAGACAGTTCGGTTCTATTGTTCCAGAGCATAACACTATAACAACTTTGTACCCTACTGACACATCGTGCTGCATATCACGTTTATACCATGCGTACAGCTAGAAATATTGCTAGCAGAAGATGGGTAGAAAACAGATTATTTCAGGCGTGAACAAACCATTTAAACCAATTCATTTCAAAATTAATGATGAAATTTTTTTTTTTTTTTTTTTTTTTTTTTTTTTTTTTTTTTTTTTTGCTGTCCTCAGTCTTTCGACTGGTTTGATGCAATCCTCCATCCCTTCCTATCCTGTGCTAGCCTTTTCATTTCTACATATCCATTACATCCCACGTCCTCAATTATCTGCTTCATATATTCTAATACCTGTCTTCCTCTACAGTTCTTACATTCGACTGTTCCCTCCACTAACAAATTAACCAATCCAGCATGTCTCAAAATATGACCTACCAGCCTGTCTCTTCTTTCTGTAAGCTTATTCCACAAACTCCTTTTCTCACCCATCATTTCCAAAACTCGTTCATTTCTTACTTTGTCTGTCCACTTAATTTTCAGCTTTCTTCTGTAGCATCACATTTCAATTGCTTCAATTTTCTTTCTTTCCAGTATTCCTAAAGTCAATGTTTCGCTACCATAAAGTGCTGTGCTCCACACAAAGAGTTTTAAAAAGTTCTTTCTAATTCCTAGATCAATATTTGAAACTAAAAGATTTCTCTTTTTCATGAAGGCTCTTTTTGCTAGTGCTATTCTGCTTTTAACATCATTGGCCATCGGTTGTAATTTTACTTCCCAAGTAACAGAATTCCCTTACTTCTCCTATTGCATCCGATCATATTTTTATATTTAATCTACTAGTATTGGTATCATTTCTGCTACATTTCATCACTTTTGTCTTGCTTGCATTTATATTCAGTCCAAAATCTTCCTTCAGTATTTTGTTCACGCCATTCAGTAACTTCTCAATATCCTCAGCCCTCTCTGATAACAAGACAATGTCATCAGCAAATCGTAGCATACTGAAAATGGAAATTTTTCTTTGAATTTCTTCATTGGTTCTTCTACATACAAGTTGAATATTAACGGGGATAGACTACAACCTTGTCTCACACCCTTTTTAACTGATGCATGTCTCTCGTGATTCTCTACTTTTATTATAGCCACTTGATTCTTATATAGTTTATAAAGTATTCTTCTATCTCAATACTTTAGACCTGACTCCTTTAAAATTTTGAACATCTTGTCCCACCTAGTGTTGTAAAAAAATGGTTTTTTTTCTGGCTTGAAAAAAAAACATGAAAAAAAACTTGAAAAAAAACGTGTTTTTTTTCTGGAACACGTTTTTTTTCACAACTACTAAATCTCAAATTTGTAAGGCAGTTATCGTTTAAAATGACTGTTTTAGAGTTTATTCTAAGTACTTATCTTAGTTTAAAATCTACTATATTTTTCTGGTTCAGTAGGAAAAAAATTACGAAAATTTTGGCAAAATTGACTGAAATTTTCTTTATGAACAGGGATTTCCCGAAGAGACTAGGTTGCGCCAGAAGGAATCCCCATTCCCCATTGTTTGGATTCATACTTGCTGTTTGAAATAGTGCTGCCAGCCCCACAAAATTACCTACAGATCTTTTTAAAAAATTAGGAATTTAAAATTTATCCACGGTTTTTTGCCTCTTTTTATTACTTATTGGGCTTTCCTTATATTCGTATACTTGTTAACTCTCAGAGTATAGTGGTACTGACTCGTTAAATTGTCAGTATATTATGAATCGTTTCCTTGCAACCGTTGGTGTAAAGTTTACACTGTAAACAAACGATTGAAAAGAAGCACATCTCCTATTTTGTGTGATAATAGTTTTTAATTCAAACTTAAAAGACCGTAATACAGAACTATCAGCGCAGTCTTTATGCACAGTGTGTACTTTGCTCACAATTTAAAATTGCAATCTCAAAATCTTTTGCGTTCAATACAAGAACAACCAGTAAAAGAAAATTTAACTATTTCTGAAGTTATGGATCTAGAGGAGACAGAAGAAGAGACAGAAAATTCCGACTCGGCCGAACTAGTGTTGGTAGTACTGATACTAGTGAATGTGATACTGACATAGAGGATGAATAAAATTATATTATCTATATAGATACACTTATGAATCATTATGTGAGACATTATATGATTCAGTAAGACTTAAAACACACTTGTAAAATGGAAGTTCCTTAAATAAAACTATAATTAATCAAATATATTGTTTTCTGAAAAGAAAAAAAAATTTAGAAAAAAAAACACGGGTGCTAGGTTTTTTTTCATGTTTTTTTTTCACAAAGCTGAAAAAAAAAACATTTTGTTTTTTTTTTCAGTTTGCAACACTAGTCCCACCTAACATTATCAAAAGCTTTTTCTAAATCAACAAATGCCATAAAAGTATCTTTGTTTTTCTTGATCCCCCCTTTCAAGTATTAATCTTAAAGACAGAATTGCTTCCCTTGTACCGCGATTTTTCCTAAACCCAAACTGATCTTCACCTACTATCTCTTCTACTATCCTTTCCATCCTTCTGTATATTATCTCATCAGTAATTTTGAAGCATGTGTTGTTAGACTAATGGTGTGATAATTCTTGCATTTGTTGGCTTGTGCTTTCTTTGGAAAGGTGAAGATATTTTTATTAAAATCAGTTGGAATTTCTCCTGTTTCATAACGTTTTGTTATCAGCTTGAATAATCTTTTGATTCCTTCCTCTCCTAGGGATTTAAGAAGTTCTGCAGGGATCTCATCAATTCCAACTGCCTTATTTGCTTTCAAGTCATTCAGAGCTTTATTAAATTCTGTCCTCAAAACAGGATCTCCCAAGTCATCAATGTCGACATCGCCTTCCTTTTCCGTTACACTATTGTTCAAGTCGTCCCCAACATACAGTTTCTCAATGTATTCTTTCCATCGGTTAGATCTATCTCCTGAGTTTAAGAGGTTTCCCATCGGCAGCTTTAATGTTCATACCTCTTTTCTTCATTTCTCCAATTTTCTGTTTTATCTGTCTATATGCAACATCTGTTTTATCTACAACCATTTCATTTTCTACTTCTTCACACTTTTCTTGTAGCCATGTTTCCTTTGCTATTTTGCATTTCCTATTTATTTGATTTCTAAATTGCCTGTACTGCTCTCTTCCTGCTTCATCCTGAGCATTTTTGTACCTTCTCCTCTGATCCATCAGCTCCAAAATTTCGTCTGTGATCCAAGGATTTCGGGCAGCTTGTTCCCTAAAACCTAATGTTTCTTTACCAGCTTTCATTATTTCGGTCTTCAATGCATTCCATTCGTCCTCGTTTGATCTCCTTTCATAGTTACTTCTTAGACCTAAGTCTACCATTTCTGCAAATTTTTCTCTCGTGCTAGATTGTTTCAGTTTATTCGCTTTCAGTCTGTTCTGCTTATACTGCTTCCTTATTCGCTTGATTATTATCAAATTATGGTCAGAGTCTATGTCTGCTCCTGGGTACGCTTTACAGTCTAGAACTTGATTCCTGAATCTCTGTTTGACCATGATATAATCTAGCTGATATCTGCCTGTATCCCTATATCTTTCACAAAATTCTAGCAACCTGCTTCCTCGCTCATTTCTTTCTCCTAGACCAAAACTTCCTACAGTATTCCCCTCTTTTCCTTCTCCCACTATTGCATTCCAATCACCCATGATTATTAGATTTTCCTCCCCCTTCACATATTGGATTAATTCTTCAATTTCAGCGTATATTTTTTATATTTCTTCGTCATCTTCCTCTGACGTTGGCATATAAACTTGTACTAATGTGGTTGGGACGGGCTTAGTTTCTAACCTCATCAAAATAATCCTGTCACTAAACTGTTCTTAATAACTCACCTGTTTCCCTACCTTCTTGTTCATTACAAATCCTACACCAGTGACTCCATAGACAACTTGTGTGCTAATTATCGTGTGTTCCCCAGACCAGAAATCCTGTGTATCCTTCCATTTAATCTCACTAATCCCAACAAAATCCAACTTAAGTTGTTCCATCTCCATTTTTAAGTTTTCTAACCTACCTGCCCTATTCCGACTTCTAACTTTCCATGCTCCGACTCATAGAATGTTTCTATCTATTCTGATGACTCCTCCCTGAGCAGTCCCCACCCGGAGATCCGATTGGGGGACTATTTTACCTCCGGAATATTTTACCCAGGAAGAAGCCATCAAGATATATGTAATTTGAGAGGATTACATGTCCTTGGGATACCCTTTGGGTCTTTAATGCAGTGGTTTCCTGTTGCCTTCTCTTGATCATTTCTGATTCATCCGCCTTTCCAACCCCAAGGGCAAGAGGGTGCCCTGAACCGCTCCCCACTCTTCCGCCCTCCTTTCAGAGGCCGTTGGCAAGCAGTGGGTGATTCCTTATACCGGGAATCTTTCAGTCGCCAGAGCCTTGTTCGTGCAAACGGTGCACCACGTGAAGGAGAGGTTGACATTTGGTTGGAAAAGGCTAGTATAGCCTCTCCCAAACCCTTACACCCCGATGAATTGTATGAACTGTTATAATCACTACCTATTAATTCCATATGATTACTGAAAAAACAAATTCCTAAATAATAATAATAAAAAAAACTAGGAAACCTTAAAATGAAAATGTATAGAGTAGACCTACTTAAAAATATTATGTCAACTACAACCCATCAGCTGATTTCTATAATGTACTACCTGAACTCATGAATACCATTTAAACAATCCAGAAATAGAAATCATTTACCTTTTTAATGAATTCTCTGCTAATTCATCCAAGGTGTGTATATAAACCAGTTTTAGTAGATTGAAAAATTTAAGTAAAATTATGGCAATGGCATCTCCAACAAAGTCATATGATAAGTATACCATAAATCTCAACCAGCTACTCTGTCAACATTATATACAATAAAAGGTATAGTTTTTTTAATCAAAAGTAACAAAGGAAACAAACAAAAAAGTAGCTGCAAAGTAATTTTTTACCTTTGTGATTCAGGCTGCATTTAAACCTAACCACAACTGCTAAAATGATATAAGCAGTACACCCAATAATAAAACATTCTACTTGAGTTTTCATAAAGTAGATAATAAATCATAAGACCAAATTAATTTAATTTCAATTGGGATGGAGCAAACACACTCTGGTGTCAATATCCCTACACTCCCACCTTCCCACATCTTGATTTTTTCCCTTGCCTGTACCTGCCCTTTACGAATGGCTGCTTTAAACTCCTTCAGCGTTTTTGGTAAACTATTATTTCCCTTGGTAATATAGTCCAGTCTCTTGACTCTCACCTACAAAAAAGTCTCCCACTCCCTTTTGTCTGAATTCAAGTGCCAGCTTATGATTATGGTCATCTCTTTCCATCCATTTAGAATTCCTAATCCTTCTACCAATATCCAGTATTATTATTAATTTACTATTAAAAGCATTGATCAGACCAAACTTTCTTGGTACATTAAAACAAAACATACTGCTCATGGAAAGTTAGGTACTAACAAACGCATATCTACTAAGCCATCAATCAGAAAATAGGCATAACATCTGGAGCAAACTATAAAGATAAAAAACTCTGTAGAACATCCATACTAAATTAACTTCCATTTGCTACATACCTGCTCATAATGTTGATACAGTGTCTACATTTCAGAAGAATAATCAGCAGTATAAATAGTAACAGCAATCTCGTTGCTCTATAATGAAACGAAAAGATGCCTTCAAGTTAGATACAATTCAATTTCTGACATTTTATATAAACTATTCACTATTTACTATTTCTTGATTTTCCTGATGAAGGAAGTGATCTAAATTCTTCCCAGTCAACTATCTATGAAATGTTGATATGCAAAAATACATTTATTTTTAAAAGCATTACGGAAATAGGCCTGCCTCCTCCCAGGAAAGCCCTATGTCGATGCAGGTCCAATTGGTAACATTTGTAGTCGCACCCGTGGTATATACGTCATATGCAGTTTAAAGTCGTAGATTTTTCTGCTGGAAAGTTTTTGTAGTGGTATCATGCGCTAGATTAAATCCTCGGTGTGATGTACAACTTATGAGAAATTTGAAAAATCTTTCATATTTCTGATAAAATTTGTCCCTATGACAGGTTTTTGTAATGATAACACAGAATTGGACATGTTACAATGTTAAATATACCGTTTTCTCATTAAGACCTCAGAAATTTAAATACATCATATAACACTTCTTTTCAAAATCTGTTTCTAATTTGCTTTTAAATAATTCCTTAGGATATTTATTTTAAAATATTATACCCTTTTTTAAATGGATCTTGTTCTGCATATTGTTTCTCTACTATTTTGTAAATGCTTCAGTTGGTTCAAGTTTTATGCGAGTTGTTTTCCAGCAGTTTATATCTCTTAAACATATGCAAAATATAGAATGTTAAAAGTTTGTGTTTACATAATTCCCTCTGTTGACCTACCCAATTAGATATCCTGTCCAGATCCTCTTATAGCTGTCACTGAAAGACACTAAGTAAGTGAAGATCATGGTGTGTGTGTGTCCAAGGCATACATGCTTAACTGTTTTGTGATGAAGCACCCACTGTGGTGGCAATTTCCCTGTGTACCCATTTTCCTTCTTTCCTATACCTGCCTACTTTTGGCCTCTACTAATTGAGCTTTAAATTCTTTCAGTGTTTTTCGTAATTATTCATCACCGCTCTAGGTAATTTATTCCAATTCCTGATCCCATTATTTATTAATTGAAATCTTCCCACATCATCGTGCCTGTAACAGTTTAATTTCCTCCACCACTCTTAATTCTTCTACTAACATTGTGCCACTTCTCATCGGCAATATAAGCCTTGTACACACCCAATACTCTCTTCACCCTACTCCTGTCTTCCAGTGGATCCCATTCCAGCTTGTTTATCATATCAGTTACTGATTGTATTGCGCAGTAATTTCTAGAGGCAAATCTTAACTTCATTTGCACCTCCTCAAACTCCTACATTTGAAATCCTTAATCTGAGTCCCATACTGCAGAACTATATTGCAACTTAACACAGTATTATACCTCGATTTCCTTGTGCATCACCTCACTACCTTCTGCAGTAACTATAGGTCTTTGGAAAGATATCCTTTTCACATGCCCAAATGTGTTTATCATCAAATTATATTCCAAGACAATTAAACTTCATTCCTTGATCCAGAAATTCCACGTTTTTTTTTTTACTTGAATATCTGCCGTATATATTCTAATCATTGTCTTGCTTTGTAGTTTTTTTTCCTTCAGCTGTTTTCTCCACTAACAAATTAACCAATCCCATATGTCTTAAAATGTGACCCACCTTACTGCGTTTTCTTTCTGTGAATCACTTATGCATTTTCTTTTCACATCCATGCTTTCCAAAAGATGTTCAATTCATACTTTATCTTTTCACCTAATTTTCAGCATCCTTCTACAGGACTACATTTCAAAATCTTCATTTTCCCTTCTTTCTGCCATGTTTAACTGCCACAGTTTTCAGTGCTCCATACATAGAGCTATAAAAAATTATTTCTGAATGTTAGATAACTATTTGAAACTAAAAGAATTTCTTAGTGTTTTCTGCTTTTATCATCGATACTGCTTTGGCAGTTAGTTGTAAGTTTTCTTTGTATTAACAGAATTCACCTCTCCTATTACATCTGATCCTTTTTTATATTTAATCTTCTGTATTCCTTATAATTCCTACTACATCTCATGACTTTGCCTTGCTGTCATTTATTTTTATTCCAAATTCTTTCCTGAATATTTGTCCATGTCATTGAGTATCCTTGTTCTATTCTGCTAACGTGACAGTGTCATCAGCAGATTATAGCATACTGTTTATTTAACCCTGAATACTTAAACCACGTTCATATACTTCCTTTAGTGCTTCCTGTACATAACAAATATCATAATAATAATTTATTATCGGGTTAGAGTACAGCATAGTTTCAAATCCTTTTTAACCAATATGTGTCTCAGTATAGCTACCTGATTATTACAGGGATTTTAAATTATTCTTTTATCTCAATATTTTATATTTTTCCGAGTCCACAAATACCATAAAAATGCATCATTAGATAGAAAAATACATTGCAATTGTGTTGTGACAGTGATGAAGAATGTAGGATATAATTAATGACTCAGAGAAGTCTTACCATTGCTCCTATATATCTGGTCAATCAATAAGCCCATCTTCGTAGAAGAAGAATGAGTCCGTCAGTGGCCTCCAACTATGCAGGCTATTAATGTTATATTAGTAGACATCAATGATAAAACTAAGGTAAATGGAAGCATCTTCTAGGTGTTATAAATAATGGAGGAAAGGGAAATTAACCCCCCACATACCAAAGTTGACGGCTGCAATGAAAGAAAACAATTAGGCGGACAAACAAATACATAATATTTCGGCAAATGCATTGTTCAGTAGTAGATAAATGGACCATTAGTCTCCATACGTATGCACACACAGAACGTCACCCAATGACTATCTAGGTAGTGGGGGGATAAGTGGGAGAATGGCTAAGGAGTAGACTATCAATATATTGGCAGTGTCTGAGATAATATATTACAGGAGATGGTAAAATGAACATTGGAGTCAACATTTCATTCAGAATCTTACAATTATATGAAAGTACATAATGCAAATATCGGTTGCACTCACTAAATTTGTAGTAATTTTTATGATAGTCTGTTAAGAGAAAACAGTACAAAATGGTCTTCTGGAAATAATAGGGTAAAAAAGCTACGTGGCACCAGAAGAGGGGGGGGGGGGCAGGGAATGTCGAGGTAAAAGCCATATCAGGCTTCATATCTCCCTTACTAGAATGACACTCGCCATAGGTATAGGCAGATTGAAGAGATTGTATCACTTCACAGTGTGGTACTGAGTTACTTATGGGTATCATACTCACAGGTAACTCAAATAAATGATACTCAAGTATCAGTCATATGTCTGTGGAATTGCACTTGGCCTTGCAGTTTTACTGGTTTTATTAATCATCTGGGCAAATGCTGCCGCTATCATCAGTTTCTGCCTACAAATTTATATACGGTACAAACTAACACTTAATGTACAACAAACAGCCATTTTATTTTTGTATTGTTGATTTATTACTAACTCTCTGAGTGACAGCCAGACATGGAAGGGGGTTGTGCCAGACCAGAAAAGAAATCCAGTCTTCCCAAAATCCTTCCTGCCCTTCCCAGAACTTGTTTCAGCTGGCCTCCCAACCTCAGCCAACTCCTAGTCCACAAACATTCTTCCTTTTCCCATCAGACATGTGTGCAACATACACCACTCCTCCACCACTTTCACCAAACCTGTCAATGGAGCTTTGCCCATACCCATGTAACGTACCAGCTAACTTGCAAACACTGCCTGGCATCCTGTGTAGGTTAGACCACCAGTCTACTAGTCGTAAGAATGAATGGCCACTGACAGACAGTATTCAGTAGCTGTCCACGCCATCTCCCCTTGACACTGATAATTTTAATTGTTGTTTTGTGGTCTGTGCTATCATAATCCTCCCAAAAAGCAGCAGCTTCTCTGAACTCAGAAGGTTGGACCTTGCCTGCCACTACAAAGTGGGCACAAGGTATCCTCGTGGTCTCAGTTTAAGATAACACCCAGTCATTATTTTTCCTGCCCTCTGTCCTCTCCCTGCCTCCATCCCCACGACATAAATTGAATCACCACTAACCAGAGTTGATGTCAATAACATTAGAGAACAACAAAAGCTTTCTATAAGCCAATTCAAGCGCCCCCTACACACGCTCTCTAACAGCACATAGTTATTGGTCAGTAAGAATAAAGTGTCAGTCAGTTTCTACTTGCAGTGATTTAGGGACAATTATATGTTTGCTACACTGGGACAGCCACTGTATCACATATTAAATTTACCATGCTACTTGAGGATATTTCAGAAAACAGTATCTTAAACAAATCTTGAGTGCAGGTATTTCTGCATCCCCTTCTGCGCTGTGCTCAAGATCACAGCAGCTGAGAACAAGTTTTCCCTTTGAAAGGTTCCATGCCACTGCATATACCTGGTTGAGTGTTTTGTAGCTTAATAGGATGAGAAGATCTATGTTGGATGAGTAGGGCTGAATGAAATCACTTTACTACAACCATTAGCTTATCTGGCATAGAGCTTCCTATTTTGTCACAATACCTATGTCTCTGTTAAATATAAAGTTGATCGTGAGATCTGTGGAAATGATCAGTTTTGCATTTGGCTGGAAATCCAACTCTAAATGAGCCAAAAAATAGGCTATGTAAGTTAATTATTAGCAAGACCAACTATCCAACAATGTGGCTGTCTTTGAATACAATAAATGTACAGTTCACAAAATTAGTCATTGGTTATTTAATTTAAACCATTATTTAACAAGCACCTCATCTCGGAGATCTCTGAGATAAATGTCGATCCATTTGTGAAATTTTTAAAAGTCATTAACAAACACCTATGTATTATGTGATAAACGTAACAGTGAAAATGTAGTTAGGCAATGAAAATAAGGATGGATGGGGAAAGTTGTGTGGTATGTCTCATTGTATACACATCTCATACCCTTGCATCACCTGTAACTTTGATTTAGTGTAATACAAAAATTTGTAACATGTGTGTATTTGTCACAGCTCATCTGCTTTCATCTATGATGAGTGATGGTTTCTGTATTTTTCTTTATTTTGTATGTGCTTTATGACAATATAAGGGAATGCTGTAAATAGATAGCCTAACAGTTCATGACTTATTCAGAAAACCAAAATGTTGTTACAGCAAGATTTTGTTACAGTTATTGCTCATTCTATGCCTTTGGGTAATTATGGAAGAAATACTAAAATCCCACTGTTAGGAATAATGAACTTGGGAAGTATACTAATGAAAATGTGAATTATTTGTGTGAGACAGTTTGTTAATCTTTTCCATCTCTAAAAAGCAGTAAGCATGTAATCATATCCTTCTTTGTGTGTGAACTTCAGTCTTATTTAGTTTGTTCTAGTAATATTGCTTCAGGGCAAACCATGATCTGGTACAAGTTGCTGAAGCAATTAAAAAAAAAAAGATATGGTATGAGGATAATTTCCATTACTTGTGGAGAAAATCAGTGAGAGAACAATACTGACACTTTAGAAGAATTTTTGTGGGTGATCTGTTCTTTTATTTAAATAATGAGGCTCAATATTGAAAAAAAAAATTGAATTTTCGTGTTAAATCTGATCAGCTTCAAAAATGTTCATAACCTGGATAGGTAGACTGTTAATAGTTAATCATTCCATACATTCAGCTGAATATATTTTTACTAGATTTACATTATTGTTGTTTGGACAACCTTTAAAATAGCCAGTCAGACAAATTTTAATTGTTTTATAACTTCTTACCTCAAGTCTAAATTTTGTCACACACATTTTGCAGTGTAATTGTTTACGGCAAATAATTTAATGGTTAGAGAGTTTATGACCCAGATGTAGACTTGTCCTAAAATTCCAATAACAATTCCTTTAAAATGCATCATTCTAATTTGTTATTGTTTTATTTAAAGACGTCTGAAGTGGACCAATATTCGTTCATATCTGGAGAGGGAGAAAGGGGGAAAATCACCCATCATGAAAGAGTTACTCACATTGCGATCATTGGCACAAGAAATGAGTGGTAAGTACAATTGTGTGATTGATTGTACATTATATATTATTTTACAGAGTTAATTTTAGCACTGTTGTAGGAAAACTGCTCACTGTTTTCTTAAAATGTGAGATTTGAAAATTTTGATGGTAAAAAAAAGTCTTAAAACCAAAATTAACTAAAGTTAAGTATTCACAGGAAAGATAACTGTAGATGTGTTAACAGATATTGCAATGACAACAAATCTTCTCGGGTTTGCAGCCGGATTTTATTACAAAGCGACAAGCTTTCGGCAACTAGCTCAGTAGCCATCTTCAGGTCGATTATGTATCGGCGATCTTGCCGTTACGAATACCAGGCGTTTACTGGTGTCGCTTAGCAATCTCACGACACTCGCAGTCTCGCTTCACTGTGATTGGCTGAGGCGCCGGTCACCCATCCAAGTTCTCACCATGCTCAGCGTTGCTTAACCCCTGGAGTCTAGTTGTTGTGGCACACAACCAATAGGTACCACACTTAGGAAGTCGTCGAGACCACGCCCTGATTATTCGATTGGCGCCCTCCACCCAATCGCCGGCAATCAGGGAACGTGGCCCGCACAGTATAGATAAAACTGGTTTCCAAGCGTTGCTCAGCAAATAACCCATGTCACGGTTAACCAGGTTGTCATGTAACCGTGTTTCTATCGCTTCTTTAGCCACGGACTCCCAAAAGAATGAACACTTTGTCAGCACCTTCACGTTGTCAAAATCCATTCTGTGGCCATTTTCTATTTACATGTTGGGCAACAGCAGATTTCTCCATCTGAAAAAGCCGAATGTAGTGTTGATGTTCTGCCACATGGCCCTTGATTGTGCGTACGGTCTGTCCAATGTAAGATTTTCCACATTCACACTGTATACTACACACGCCTGGTATTCGTAACGGCAAAATCGCTGATACGTAATCGACCTGAAGATGGCTACTGAGCTAGTTGCCGAAAGCTTGTCGCTTTGTAGTAAAATCTGGCTACAAACCCGAGAAGATTTGTTGTCATTTATTCGCCGGGAAAGCCTGCATTCACATATAAGATATTGCAATATTTATATGTTTTATATATTACTAGCAGAGTTCCCTGGCCTTGCCCAGTCTAATCGGGATTGATTTACCCATTCACTATTTTTATATTTCTGATGTATACCAAGTTTCATTAATTTGGCACCAGTCATTTCCAGAAGTAAACTAAAAATTGATATATCCGAACAATACGGATGCTATGATATGGAATGTCAGTTTACATTTTGGTCCAAGCTGCATTCCAAACTAATCACAACATCTGTTAAAAGTTGCTGCTTGATAAACAAAACCTGTACCATTCACACATTAATACATACCACATATATAAATCTGTATTTGGAGTATATCTGTTTGTTCCAGCATTGTGCAGAAAATACAGATTTTTAATGGGTTTTCACAATGTGAAAGTTTGAGGTCCAAGTTAAAATCTGACATACATGTTGAGACATTAGGACACATTTATTTTATGGATATTTTGGCATAACTTAAAAACATCTGGATTGATTTTGACGAGATTTAAAACTGTTTGGAAATTAAAAGGGGTGGTGATAAAAGAGGGGAAACTGATTGGGCTTTTGTAAACCAAATGTGGATAGTATTTTTATCTTTGTTTTAAAGGCTACGTTTGCAAAGTTCCACCGAAATCGGGTATAAACTGTAACTTTGCATGAAGAATGTTTGCGAAAATTGAATGGGGTAAAGGGAGTGAGGGTTTGGAACATATCTTAGAATTTTGCATAACAAAATTAGTTTCCAAAATAGCGAGCTTAGTTGAGGTATATGGTACCACAATTTTAAAGTCATTTTTACAGTCAAGTTTGGTAATAATTCCAAGTAACATATCTGATATAAGCAATAGTTCAAGAGTAAACAGTAAATTCAGAAGATAAATTCATTTAAACAACTTGTAGAAAAACTTAACCTCAGATTTGGTTATTTAATATTTGGTTTCATATAACTTTGCTAAATTAGTATGTTTCATCATTTTAAAAGATGTTTAGGAGAATAAACAGCTAGAAAATGATGAAATTTGTTGCCAGAAAATCTTACTTAGAGTTTGAATATGCTAAAAAGTATTATGCCGGTAAAGAATTTTGTCGTGTAATTTTCCACTCCAAAATCGAAGTATTCAGCTGTTAGAAAACACCTAGGAAATCAGTTTGTAGAAATAAACTAGCATAATTTCGGTTATGTATCCTTTGACCAAGAGGTCTATTCAAACAGTTTTGTCTCATCTTATTGCTGTTGTTTTCTTAGCACCTAGGGACATGAGGCTACTTATACGCACCACATCGTTTCTGACTGTCCTCTTCGAACATACAAAGGAAATACACGATGCATAAATTGGTGCAGTTGACTGGATACAAACGCTAGATCTACATCTACACTCTGCAATCAACAAATATTGTGAGTGGCAGAGGGTGCTAAGCACCAATCTTAATTCTGTGAATTCCAATCCCTAACAGAATGAGGAAAGAAAGGTTACATAAAAACATCAGTATGACATCTTATTTCTCTAATCTTATCCCTCCTGTCATTGTGACCTAAATAGGTTGGAAGATGAAGTATTTCATTGCACTTGTAAATTAAGGAATTTTGCATATTCTCTAATAAATTTAAATGACATCTGTCTGCCATACAATCCCAGCACAATTTATGTTTCGATTCTGTGACAATTTTGTAAGGACTGAAACTAGCAGGCACTCCTCTGTACTTTTTGTAACATTCAATCAATCCCTTGTGATACGGATCCCAAACCCCGCTACAGTAATCCAAATGCAGACACACTAGTGTTTTTATGCTATTTCCTTTGTAAGAGCATTACAATTTCTCAAAACACGACCTATAAATCAAAATCTAGAATTAGCTTTGCATACAACAGAAGTTATGTGCAAGTCCCATTTCATGTTGCTTTGTACTGTTATGCCCAGATACTTCAAGGAATCAACCACGTCAACAACTGAATTTTTAACTTTGTACTCGTGAGCAAACTGATTCTTTTTGTTACTTATTTACATTGCCTTTCACTTTTTACAGTTCTGTGTAAGGTGCCATTTGTGATCTAGAGATATAAAATTGTGCAAGCTTGTGATATGCCCGTCTGTCCTCATCTTTTGTATATCTTGCAATAAATAAATAATTAAAATTTAAAACATTGTATTCCATACAACAAAATCTTCTCGGGTGTCCAGCCGGATTGTGGTGTAAAAACACAACGTTTTGAAACTTGACTGTGCTGTCTTCATCAGGTATCTGTAGTTCTCAGCTGACTGTCTCTGCCTCGACTGGCATGGCCGCCCATCGGAACTCCTTTATACCTTCAGCTGGAAGGCCCTCTCGCTCTGGTTGGTCCAGAGCGTTGGCTTTATATGTGGCCCGCTGCTTCCACCACTGGTGCCACTTGCTCTTTCCCACCCGGATGTGCTGGCAGTCCGAGATGCTGTTGTGTCCACTTCTGATTGACCGTGACTGCTGGCTTAATCCGCAGTCTGCTGCGGCGCCCAACTGGTGTCATTTGCCGGTGAGGATCTGCTACGCTCTCGTCGGAGATCACTAATGATAGGTTTCCAGGCTTCGCAAAGAAAGAGCCCGCCGTCCTTATTTATGTTGTTGTCATTAAGCCGGATCTCCAACGCCTCGTTTATGACTGAGTCCCAGACAGAAGAGGGCCTGGTCAGCACTGCTGTATTATCGAACTCTATCCTGTGTTCTTCGTCGAAGGTATGCTTGGCTATCGCAGACTTGTCCAGTTGCATCAGCCTCAGGTGTCTTTTGTATTTGATAAGGCGCACTTCAGTCATTCCGATGGTTTGACCGATATACACTTTACCACATTCACACGGTGTGGAATAAATTCCAAGCGTCCTCAGGCCTAAGTCATCTTTTACTGACCGTAGCATATCACGTATCTTGGCGGGAGGCCAGAAGATACTTTTAATTCCATACCGCACTAGGAGTCTTCCAATTTTTCCCGATGTGTTCCCCGCATATGGAAGAAAAGCAAGAGTTTTTGGTGTGTCTTCTTGCTCCGATGGTGGTCTTGGTGGCTTCTGAGTAAAGGCACACACTATCTGCCGCCGAGAATAGCCGTTCTGTTCGAAGATGTTTCATTTCCATTGGCAGGTGTTCGCGGTCGGAGATAGCTCTTGCTCTGTGTACCAGTGTGGCTAATACAACAAAACAAAACAATATAAATATTCTGCCTCTCCTGTTATATTCCAGCAGTAACAGAATTCTAATGATTTTTCTTTTTTCTTGCTTAGTATATTCTCTTCAGTTTTCAAGGTTGCAAGTGTAAATTCTTTGAGAAAAAAGACCAGTTGTTCTTTGTAATATAAAGTAAGTGTTAACTGTATAACAATTATCAAATCTATGCCAATCATTCATAAAATTTACTAGTTTTGTTACCTTTCACTAATGTCTTTGCCTTTTACTTCAATTTTTTTTATACGTATTTCATTTGTCGTACTATTCCGTAAATTAATACAAATTTCTCCAGTTTTTATTGCTACATGAATTCATTGAAATCCTACTTTTTATTTTTCAAATAGTGAACTATTTCATTGATGAATTCACTTGAAAGAAACTATGAGTAAAAGCTTAATGGACCAATTATAATGTATATGATACAATTTTATTAAATATCCATTTTGATTATTGATATTTGCTGAGAAGTGGATATATGAGTTGTTTTTACACAGGAGGAGATCAAAGTAAAGAAGTTGTGGATGAAGCTGCAGTGTTCCTGCTTCACCTGTTTTTGAATGAAAGATTAGTCCATCAAAGGCACATGACGCTTCTGAAGCAGATGTTTGGATCAGTTACTCCAGGTTTAGCTGATAAAGTTTGTGAGGTAAAATAGTACTAACCAAAAATATTCCATTTATTGTAATTAGTTGCTATGATGTATTGATGCTTTGTAAAGTTTTTTTTTAACCTGAGCTTAGAATCCACACATTTTCTGAAATCTTTCACATGAAAAACCATATTTGATAGGTGCTTAGGTTCTAAAAGAGCGTTCTGGTGGCTCAGTGGCTAAGGCGCTTGCTTTCAAAACTTTCGCTGCTCCTGCCCCGGGCACGAATCCCAGCAGGCGCAGGAATTTGAGAGTTGTGTTTAATCATATGAGCTATTCCAGGACGCTCCGTGGTTCGGATTCCACGTTAAACTGTAGGTCCCAAGCCCAAATGAGAAAGAAAGAAGGGTTAGAAGATGGGCCAACCCCCCACTTCTGTAAAAAGAACCGGGTTAAAGAAAAATACAAAGGGAAAGCCGGACGGCCTATACCCTGGGTATTCTGCGATAGACCTCAAAGGTCCATGAAAAGCAATAAATGATGATGATTAGGTTCTAAAATGTTCAACATGACAGCGCATTTTTGTTTTCTTTGTTATTGAAAATTTTTATATTCGTTGACCACAAGACTTAAGTGGCAGTATAATGAGCCAATATTAACTTGCTTCATACGAATTTTTGTGGAATATGTAAGTTTGTGATATAATGTAATTTTTAACACAAAACAAAATCATAATTTCTTGTATGGTGTCTATCGACAACTTATAGCTATAAAATGTAGTGCACTTTTTTATGTAATACTTGGGAAGGAAAGAGTACCTTGTAGTATAATTTGTTTAATGAAAGACAGAGACCAACATTCACCATAGCAGACAGCTTTGAAGAGTGATCTCGTGTGTGTGTGTGAACACACACACACACACACACACACACAGAGAGAGAGAGAGAGAGAGATTTTCAGGCAGAGCCCTTCTTTAGCAGAAGGGTTGGTTACATACCTATGCCATCACTCGTGCTAAAAAATTTGTATAATTGTGTATGTTCTTCCTTTTTTTTTAATGGATATTTTATATCCTTCTTTGCTCTAGATTTGTGCGGGAATCTTTGAAATATACATTTTCAGAGATTTCATTCTTATTTTATTTGGCTAACACTTAAATTCTCAAGATTAGTAGTGTAGTGCAACATAATCCAGATTCATATTGCCATTAGTACCTCAGTAGAGAGTATTCTTTCAAAGTAAAAGTCATTTCAATAATTGGTTCATCCCTCCTAAACAAGAAAGGCTTGGCCTGAAAATTTTATACTTTCTTTTTTTTTTTTCCTCCTCTTTCCTTATTGCAAATGCATATAATCTCTACATTAATATACAAAATCCTTCCTTTTTAAAAAAATATTTGCCATGGTAGATTTCAGGCCTATTTTATTTTGGTGGCACTGTTAAATTCTCAAGATTATTAGAGGTATAGATCAACATAATTCAGATTCATAATGCTATCCTCTGTAAACAAGGAAATATTCTTTTGAAATTAGAGTCTTTGTGGATAGTTAGATTTGCTAAATGATTTATCAGTTTATTAATATAAATAAGGTGTTCCTATTATGCCATGAGGGCCACATTGGATACTACAACCTTGCTAAGTGCAATGTGATGATGACATATTCTTATTTTTCATCAAATATTATAATAAAACCTGTAAAGTAATTGATGTGATTGTGTTTTTAAGTGCTATTATCACATAACGAATTCAAATGTTGATCAGATAAATTTGCTCTGTATTGTGACTTGATATATCTTGCTTGTAAAAAATGTTTGTTCACAAAGATTCGTTGTCTCAAAACTAGAGATGAATGCCATTTAAAATTGTATTGCATGCTGAATCTGGCCTGCAGTCCAGAGTTTTGAGAATCCTGTTGTAAATTATGTTTATAAAATGGATTTTAAATTTGTTTCCCATTGGTGAAAAACACAGAAATTTTATTGTGTGAATTTCCATTTCAGTCAGTATACTCTAATACTTTTACTTATATGTTGGACATAGTGTGTAACAAAAATTCGCAAAGAACTTCCAGAGGAGCTTCCAGAGGAGTTTACTGGAGAGAGGAGTGATGATGGAACACAGAGGAGCCTACACCCTTCTTTTGTGGTTCTGCCAAACCCACCAAAGCGGCGTGCATATGAACCTGACACTTCTATGCTGGCAGATTTAACACCTTCAGTGGGAGCATCTGCACTTCCTGAAGGATTCAGTATGGATTATGAAGCAGTGCAAGCCCTTTGTGGTGGCACCAGTGTCAATGGTGTAGACTCTCAGCAACACACTCATGTTAACGACTCTTCAAACAAACAAGTGGTTAGTTTGCCTTCTTTTAAATTCTCTTGTGGAAATATAAAAATGATCTTATGGCTTATCACTTGTATAGCAGCCGTGTTACAATTTTTCTGGTATGTAATATTCTTTAGACAAAGCATAGGAACTAAATAATAATAATAACATAAAAAATTTGAAGTATATGACAACAATATGTAATCATCTTTTGTATTTTAAGTGTAATTTCATCAAAATTATTATTTTTTCTTTATGATCTAATTGTGTTTTTATTTTCTTAATAATTATGTAAGTGTGATTGGCAAATAACACAAACTCCTTTTGAAACAAAAGGTAGTTGATTCTATTCTCAGCAGAAATATTCTAAACTGGGTAAATAAAATTGGAGCTTACTAAAAATAATAGAAGCCAGAAAAATATCAATAAGTACACCCATATGCAAGATCATTTACTTGCTGCCATCATCTTGTGGTTTACTTTCTCACTATTCAAGTATCTATAAATGTTGCTTTGTAATTGTTTTATCATATCCTTCTCATTTTGATTTATGTTTCAGAATATAACAGAATGCCTGTCTTCATCCAGGTGTATCTTAAAATGTAATTTTCTGTCTACCTCTTCAACCCTTTTCTTTTGTTTTGTTTTAAACTTCGGTTGAGTTAACTGCCTTTATTGCTGTTTAAAAGAAATGGGTTTTTAGGAATATTATGCTGGTTTAACAGTTCCACAATATTTTATCTTATTATTAGACATATCTGCTTTGGCGGGTTATCCAGCATGTCCTTTTCCATGTCTGGCAATTACTTCAAAATTTTCTTCATCCACTTATCTCCAAACATCTCCCTTTGCTTCTATGTCTTTTTTCACTTTGCCCATCCATCTAACCCTTAGTCAATTGGTCTCTTCCCCATCCCATCTTTTCAAGAATGCCGGCTTCAGTATTCTTGTAAAATCCTCTCGAGCTTTCCACCAGGATAGAGCGTTAGTAAAAGTACAAGGCGACATTTCGGAGCTTGCCTCTGGCTCCATCTTCGCTGGAAGATTACAGCCCTGTACTTTTACTGATGCTCTAGCCCGTTGGAAAGCTCGAGAGGATTTTATGCAACTGACTCGCCGAGAAAGCCTACATTCTTTCATCTCTCAGCATTCTCCCTTCCTCCATCCTCATAACATGCCCCAGCCATGGCATTCTTTTCTGTATCAATATCTCTTCCAACACTTCAACTTGTAATCTCTCCCTAATGTTTTCATTTCTGATTTTATCTTCCTTTGTGACATTTTCTATCCCTCTCAGAATCTCATACCTGCTACCTGTAATCTGCTAATATCTGTTTTTGTCAAGTCCATGTTTCAGAGCCATAGGTCAGTATTGTCTGGTAATATACTTTATAGAGCAAAATTCTGGTTTCCTTCTGTATACTCCACCTCCAGATAACATTCTTTATCTGATGATAGAAATATCCACTCATCCTTATTCTCTGCTCTATTTCTTCCTCCACCTTTCTGTTGACAGTTACCTTGCTTCTCACATACATAAATCGCTCAACCCATTCCAAGTAACACGCCCTTTGATCTTCATTATCTTGGTTTTTTTCTGCACTCATTTCCAGACTGTTTCCCCATTGCAGTCAACCATTTCCCCAATTCTCTTTCCAGCTCCTGTTCTGTGTCCTCCGATATAATTATGTAAACATATTTTTTGTTATAAAAAGTATAAATTAAATAGGTAAAATAATTGTTTGAGACAAAAAAATAAACGAAGATGACTTCACTAGCATAATTATAAGGTAGCTGCAGAGGTTACAGTTTAATCAGCAATCTTTGCATGGTTAAATTTTTGTGATATTACATTGGTTGATGATAGACTGGAGAATATGTAAACAACAAATTGGAGAATGACAGAGACACAAAAAGAGCAGTTGCACATAAGGAAAGTATAATTTTTGGTTAAATGTAAAAACAATAATGGGAAGATTTTATGTATTTATAGTGTCAGTGGATCTTCTTTTGATTCTTTAGTGAATCTCAAACCTCTTTGTTAACTTGCTGAATGATTGTTTTCTGAGGGTTTTGTTTCATTAATAATACTTTTTTTCTTAATTAGAAATATTCTTTCATTGTGTGACTTTAGTTATGTTTTCATTATCTGTGATGTCATTACGTATTGAGTATAGTAAATTGTCTTCTTCTATCCAGCCCAGGATTGACCAGTTGCAGGGTCTGGGACTATTCCCATCTCTTCTTTAATTTATCTGTGCTACTTTTAGCTTACTGCTTTTAATAATTGTAAAACACTCACATCATTCTTTGCAGGTGGTCACGTCATTTGGTCTGAAGTTCATTTAGTTTGTCATATTTATTATATATTTTAAATTCCTCCCTTATTGTCTAATTTCTTATTAGATCTGGCCTTGTACAACCTGTAATAGATCTTGGGACCTACTTCTCTGCATACTGCATGTGGGTTTTATCTCTTCTCTTCATTATCCATAACGGACTACCTTTGTATTTCTGCACTTCCTGTTCTACAAAGTTTTGACTGTTACTCCATAGATCATCTGATACTTGTTTATATTATTCTCAATATGTCCTAAATGTTTACTCTGTGTGCAATGTAACAATGAAAGTAGTTATAGTGTGAAACTTGTTCAACTAGTTGACCATTTACAACTATTTTTGCTCTAACAGTGTCTTCTCCGTGGAAAGCAGTTATTTTTGTTTTGTTCATGAATATCTTCAGGTTGTAATGCTGTGTACATATTTGTAATTTGTGGGGGCTTCTTTCAATTTTCAGCATCCTTTATTACTAGTAGGTCATCAGCAAATAAAAGCATGCTAATGGATTTACCTTGTCCTAAGGATACACTCCTCATTAGGTATCCATTCTGCCAGATATCAATGGCATTATTCAAATATATATTAAGTTGTTGAGAAGAGAATGCACCCCTGTCTTATGCCCTGATTAATCATTGTCATATGGTGTTCATTTTTTTATTTGGAGTATCTTTGTATTAAAGTATATTCTCTTTACTTTACAACACATTTTGGATATCCATTTCTTTGAAGGAAATGATCATGATGGGTGAAAGGTAACACTTGGGCCTGTCATTCAGGAGGGCGTTTGTTTAAATCCCTATCAGCGCAACGAGATTTTCGTTTCCTGGGGCTCCCTAAAAATCATTCCAGGTGAATGTGTGAATGGTTTCTTCAAAGGCCATGGCTGAACTCTTCCAGTTCTTTGTTTCCAACCCTCTCCTGCCTCTAAAATCTCGACATTGGTGAGTCATAAAGCCTTGAGCAGCAAATTTTAAAAAAAAAAAAAAATCTTTGAAGGATTTCCCATATCTGCTTTGACAAAAGCCTTTCCAAAGTCCATATATGCATTGTATGCAAGCAGGTTATATTACATAGGTCGTATTTTGAGAAGCTGCAATGCTCATACAAAGGAAATAGCGTACAAAACACTAGTGCGTCCGCATTTGGAATACTGTTGTGCAATTTGGGATCCGTATCACAAGGGATTGATTGACACATTAGAGAAAGTACAGAGGAGAGCCGCTCGATTTGTGACCGCTAGTTACAGTCCTTATGTAAGTGTCACAGAGCTGATACGTGGGTTAGGCTGGGATTGTTTGGCGGACAGACAACGTCGTTTTCGTTTAAATTTGTTGGAGAATATGCGAAAATCTCTAATTTACGAGTGCAATGAAATACTTCTTCCGCCAACCTATTTAGGTCGCAATGACAGAAGAGATAAGATTCGAGAGATAAGATGCCGTACTGATACATTTATGTATTCTTTCTTTCCTCGTTCTGTTCGGGATTGGAATACTCTAAAATAGGATTGGTGCTTAGCACCCTCTGCCACCCACAGTAATTGTGAATTGCAGAGTATAGATGTAGACGTATATGTAGATCTTCTTCTCTATAATTCTATTGGTAACATGTAAATTGTAATACATAAATAAAGAAGGATAGAGAAATAAATTTGTCATTTACCACAGATGAAGGCAGGATGGCCAGAATGACAATAATAATAATAATAATAATAATAAGAGGAAGAAGAAGAAGAAGAAGAAAATGTAAACATGCTTTACAATATTTCAATCAATAACCTTACTCATGATAGAGACAAGACATGTAGAAATGGAAAAAGATGCATACACATCCAAAGCTACCACATATATTATCTGAGCTAGAATGCCCTACCCTAAAATTGTCCTTTTTTTTTTAAAAAAAAATATTAAAACTTGAATTCATTCAGGGTACAAACACGTACAATCCTCTATCAGATATGACATAAATTTCATCAGGGTGTAAACACTCCCAAGTATAACTGAACATTTAAAGGATTATGCAATGCAGGACTCAAAGACTGCTGGAGAAGACGTGATTTTGCCTCACACAAGGTCGAAGTGAAGTCCACTCTTTCCTTCTGGGAGACAGTGTGAAGATGTTGCGGAGATTGAATAGAATGAAGTAAGAGTCAAAAGATACCTTCATCCACTGATCAGCTCTTGTTTTGTCCCTCTTTGCAATGCATTAGTGTTAGACTGCATTAGAATGTGAGGGCAGGAATACTTGCCTTAAAGGTTCTGGTCAACCATGTCTGACAACCACAAGGGAGGATCACCATATTGTGCAACAAGCACATTATAACCCCTTTACATCTGCACCTGCTATCTGAGAACAAGTAATGTACTCCTTGTATCACTGTATGTCATCTTGCACCATTGGTCAGAGACTAGCAGTGGCCAGACTAGGGAATGATCATTCCATGATAGGCTGCTGGTAAAATCACAACACAAACTGCTGCATTTGGAGTGGTGCTTAACCAGGAAGTATTGACTGCTGTGCTGATGAATGGTATCGTGTGATGAATTGCAGTTCTACACTACCTTGAATGACCATTGTCAGTGAGTATGGGCATTACCTGGGAAGAGGTCCCATTCTTACAATTTGTGAGTGTGAGGTCTGGTTATGACTGGCTGTGATTGAGGGAACTCTGATGGCACAACAGTTATCATGGACATCTGTGTCATCCTCTTTTACCTTTCAGATGACAGTATCGTGATGCCATTTTACAACAGGACAACACTCATGCAAGGCATGTCTGTTTCTGATGTGTCTGTGTAATGTTGAGGTACTCCTGTAGTTAGCTAGATCCCCATATCTGTCCCTGATAGAACTTGTGTGGGACCAGCTTGGACATCAACTCTGTCTCAGTGACAGTATCCAGAATATCAAGGATCAGTTACAATATTTGTCAGCCAGCTTGCCTCAGGGGAGGTCGCAGTAACTTTGACACCTTTGCCAACCAAATCAGCGTTTGCATCCAGGCCAGAGGGGTGCAATGTCATACTGATTAGTGGGCTATACTGCCAAGTTCTTTGTAAATTTGATTCGATTTTGTAATCACTTAAATAATGTAATATTCTCTTTCAACATAAGAAATTTCATTTTGTTTCCTCCTCCCAATCTGTGTGCTTCACTTTTTTTTAGTCGGGGAATTTGTTTTAGTCACTTTAACAGTAAAACAGTTATTGGGAATGTTGGAATTGTGGGAACTGCCATTGTCACTGAATTGTTTGGGTGTTGGTTGTTATACCCTATGACTATGGTTTGGATCTTTATGACAAAAAAAAAAATTGAGAAATATGGTGGCAAATATGATGTTAAAAATGGCTAAATATGACATAAAGAGAGAAACATTAAATTTATTGTGATTAAAATGTGCTCAATTATACATCATTTATTTTATGTAGAAGTATCACTTTCATGTAAACAACATAATTTGCTTCTGTGTACTCACTGTACTAGTAGGAAATTAATTTTTTTCGAAAATTATTTTCTTGTTTCTTTAAAAGCATAGACTATTAGATTTTTATTTTTAAAAATTTGAATTTATAATAAATTTGTTGCAAATTAGTGAACATACCATTTTTTGTTGTTGCATTGTAGTATATCACCATATGCATCTTCAAGTTCTCGAAGTAGAATTTTCGCCTGTTGTCACTTAAAACCGTCTTTAACTGTGAGAAGCTTCAGTCAATATCACAAGATGTCACAGGAGTGTACTTAAACAGTCAGGTCACTGCAAGTTAATTGTGGGTTGTCTTCAGTCAAAATAGATTCATCACCATGTAAAATTTTACCAATTTGTTTTATATCCAGTATTCCCATGCAACACTTTATCAAGTTTGTTTTTTCAGCAAGCTAGCCACACTGCACCCTGCTTGCCCTATCACGGTTTCCACACTTTTAATGATCCACAAACTTTCATGCAGTTCTAGACCAATTTTTTCAATATGCGAAATTGCAGTAGTGTTGCCTGAACACCAAATTTCTGAACAAATTGCTGAAAAAGACTTCTTGGACAATTGTTATGGAAGATGCTTCACTGCTATCAAAAGTATAAACTATTTTCTTTGTTTTCATAATATTCACAGTAATAGCTAACTGCAACGAGCCATGTACCCCGAGTCAGTATTAGTTGGGGTGGAAGAGGGATGGAAGAGAGTATTCTTTAAATTTTTCCACTCTCATTGGGGCTTTGACAAAAAAAAATTTCAAATTTGATATTAACCTATCAACATCAGGGAAAGTTAGTCTTACTTCCACAGAAAACCTTTGAAATCCATGAGCGATACAAGTTAAATGCACCATCGAAGGATACAACATCTTAAGGATTTTTCCAGCCTTTACCATTTATGGTGTAGCGTCAGTCACAAATAGTAAGACATGTTCTTGCTTAACTTCACTGTTCCATAACAATTTCATAGCGGTGTTGAAACAGACTGCAATTGTAGAGTTGTTTAATGATTCAAGAACATCACAGTCCAATAAAAATATATCAACCGGTCTGTCAGCAAGTAGGGTTCCAACAATAACATTTACAACATATCTCCAACAAGCATCAGTACTTTCATCCATTAATACCCAGATCTTATATCTCAATGTCAATTTTCATAACAGTAAATAGTTCTTCCTCAATGTCTATTCACTTTATTAAGTGGTATGTTGGCTGATACCACCATTCCATAGAGTTCTTTTGAAAAAATTGACAATTTGATAATGAATCTGTAGATGTACCCAAAAGAAGTAGCTGTTTGCTTTGTCTAGCTGAATGCCGTGATACATTATTCTTGTGTCTTGATGTATTGCAATGCTGTGGCACATGAAATCTGTTGTAGTCACTTTAGTTTCACACAATTTACAGAAAAGAACTCTTATATCTGTACTAAAATAATAGTCTCCAAATTCCTGTACGTAACTCTGTAACTTCACACTTTCAGAAAATTTTATTTTTGGCATGGCAGTACTCACTGATCCACTGCAGATTTAACACTGACTAAGGATTATTTTCGAAAGTATTAGGGGCAGTGTGTGAGTGATTGAAGGTTTTGTGCTTGTCTCGACACACAGAGTCTGGTATGTGGGGAATGTCTAACTTTGGTAGGGAGTAGTTTTCCATTAAGCAGCAGTTTGTCTGTACTGAGGACCAAAGGAAGGCAATTGGTTTCACTCAGCTAATCAGTGGGTTCCTGCAGTGGAGTCAATTCCCACATTACCATTGCAAGTGAGACATTGGTTGATGTGGCTTGCTACAGGTATGTTGCTGTTGCATTGTTGAAATTAAAAAGCAGGCAGAACATTATCATTCAGAGAGTGGCAATAATTTATAACTTTAATTCTTGTGAATTCTGACCAATTCAGTGACAATTAGTCTTGTTTCCTTCTCCAGTGTATAACAGGAGTACATTTCTCTGAATAATTATCTTAATTTCTTTTATTAAAAAATTACCAGATTTTTCCTCAAAATATGACCGTATTACCATAAATATTATTGTAATACGACCAAAATTAGGAAAATTGCCAGAATATTCATTTGTATGCTATATAAAATACCTTTAAAACAATCAGAAATCTTGAATCAGTGTTTAATTCAGCATTTTAGCTCAAAAAGAAGGCGGGAAAAAATATGACTTCTCCTAAAGATCCAAACCCTACCTATGACAATTCATCCTGATGGACAATTAACTAATTTGGTGGATTTTATAGGAAGTAGAATAGATGAGGTAGATGAACTGGCATGCATTTTGGCATATCCAGTGGTATAGAATGTTTCTCCAGTGATTGTGTGTGTTTGTTTGTTGCATGTTTTTAATAATGATTGTGCAGTCGATTTATGGCTAGTTTGAAAATATTGCTTTTAATCAGGCTGGGGGAATAGGGTGGGTGGGTGGGAGGTATTTGCAGTGAATTCAAGATTATTTTATTTTCTATGTTTATAAATGGCTTTTGAAATCATGTTTACTTCCTTTTCATTTATAAACTGTTATGTTCTTGAAATAGTGTCTTTACTCTTATCCGGTTTTTTTTCCCCCTTCCATTTGCAGTATCAACATTTAAATAGGCTATTCATTTCCACTCTTCTGTGCTTAGACCTGATTCACCTTTCATGTCCAAGGTTTGTCAGTTCTTCAATTTTGCATTGAGTGATACCAAATCATTTCATTGAAATTCTGCCAAATGTTTCTTAAAATGTACCATGACCAGTCTCGTTCCCAATTTTTGACAAAGGCATCTGTAAGCTCTCATAGCCCAAGAAATATGAGTTAAGTAGTCTACATGGTGTTTTCCTTTTGCTTTAGTAGTAGAAATATAAATTTTGTACCAGGTTTGATTTGACAGAAGATAAGAAAAGCCTGCTTATATTCCAGTATGGTGTCTCATGGTTGCAGACGGAAATAAAAAAGTATCAGGACAACGTGGTTTCTGGTTTGTCTTCCCAGGAACTTAGTAACACAATTATGGAAATGTTGAAATCTGTTCGCAGCAATGATGAATTACAAAATGAGGTATTAAGTTTTTATCATTCATAATGTGTTTTGATATTTTTTATTTTTTTAAACTTATTGAAAACTACTGCTCATTTTCAATTTTTTTCAGCTCTTTGATCTCTTGGGGTTTGAAAGTTTTGAATTGATTGAGCAGTTGCTCAATCACAGAAAAGATATTATTAATAGCAGTTCAGTAACACAAGAATCGAAACAAGTGCGATCTCATGCTGGTAAGACAGTTAACCATATTTCAATTTTATTATTCATTTTTAATTCTTCTCCTCTTGCATGATGATGATGATGTACTTTCCACTGTCTGTTTTCTAAAAACCATTAAATAATTGCCATAAATAGTGTTAAAAGTTTTCTTGATGTAGCACTATTTTCATTTTTTATTTTAATTAGCTTATTTACAAAAACGATATAATAATTTTGCAAAATTTCAATTTGTGGTTTTAAGTAACTGGTTATAACCTTTTTTATTGGCCACTCATTTTGATTAGACTCTTTGGACCTCTTTATTTTACTCTTACAAAACCATCTTGCAATTTTTTCCTGTTCTTCAAGTGGGTATTTTTTTTTTAGAAAAATGTATTTAGTGTAGCTGCAGGGTAATGTTTTCATTTAGCTATTTTTGATTTTATTTTATTTATTTATTTTTGTATTGTCAAAGTGCTTTTAAAACACATGGTTGTTAATGGACAAATAGGCGGGGAGTTATGTGTACACAACAACACAATGTGTCCTGGATAACAATTGGAAAGAATATAGAAATCATTTATCTCCTGATGATTTTAGGCAGATAAGGAAAGGAATAACAAAACTGATGGAAATGAAAAAAAATGGTAGGTGTCGAGTACAATAGCATTTCCCTGAAATAAAAATTGTAATAATAAAAAAAAATTAAAACAATTTGCTTGGCATTTTTAGTATGGTAGCTTAATCAGTTGTATACAAGAAGCACCTCCATTTTTATTTAAACCTAAGGGCTGGAATTTACATCCAAACTTTGGATGCCTAGGGCCTGCTTCCTGTTTTTTGTCTTATTAGTGTTTGCAACTGTCCTTCTGATATCTGGAGGACCTATCCCTGCTGGTAGATTTGTTTTATGGGAGCAGGTCATTGACAGCCTTTTATGATGCATCCAGTATCTCCTTTGATTACATTTACTTTCTTAGCATGGGAATGGTTTTGGCATACTGGTGCTAAAAATTTCATAGCAGAGAAACATAGTCATGGAGCAGATGTGTGGAGGACGATCAGTTGTGTTCCCCATCTGCTATTTGTTAATTCCCAGATGATATGATTTTGATTATTTAGTTTCACCTTTGTATCCTCACAAGGTTTTTGAAGCTGAGGGTATGGTTGAATTTGACTCCCAGGCGTTTTGGTGTCTTGGAGTTGGAAAAGTGTTGCCATCTCCAGATTGTGTTGAATTAGCACCTTGCCTCTCTGTTTCTCAGATGTGTTTTTGCAGGGTTTGGCTTCAGCTGGGTATTGTTATAATAGTCAGCAAGGTCTTCAAACTTTGCTGTCAGCTTGATTCCCACCTCTTTGAAGGTTTTACCTTGGCCAGCAATGACTGTCCTCAGCATAGACAAAGGAGCGAGTGTACATCACTGTCACAAGAACGCTGCCTTGTGGGAGTACATTTTCCTGACTCCTGTTCTGTAACAGGCATTGGATGAATGAGTCTTTTTTTGGTGTTACATATTTTTCTTACCCACTTCTTATGGTTGATTATGTCATAACCTGCTGTAAGGTTGATAAATGCAGTGCCTATGATCTGTCCTCACTCATATCTGTTTAGTAGCAAGTTCAGTATCAACATCTCATTGTCAAGAATAACCCTTTGTTCCATTACACCAGTATGGCTGCCTAACAAGTACATTGCCAGCCTGACTGATGCACTCACATTACACTGAATAAAGGTACTCAGACCTGTTTTGTCAATATTCTCAAGAAGACTGGCTACCAACTGTGGTCATGTTTGTTTTATAGAGAATCCTCTTCGATTCCATGTGACTAGTCAAAGCTTCTGACATCACCCACCAGTAGAAACCTTTTGACATATTCAAATTTTGGTTGTCAAACATTGGTCCACTTTCCATGATCTTGTAAGACAACCAGCTTGTGTAAGCATCTTAGAATTTTAGCAAATTCTAGCCTCTCACCTTTAGGTATTAGGGGGAAAGCTTACTCTTTAGTAAAAGATAGTTTTCATTTCATGTATAGGTTATGGGGGTGAAGCTTTATATAGCATGAAGATACTGTAACCAAACAAACTGAATAAACCCTTTTAGGAACTGTAAAAGTATTTAAAAGTAAATAAAAGCCCTAAAGTAAACCTTCTATAACAGAAAGAAAACATTAGTTTGGGAGGAATTAGATTAAATCACTCAAAGTCAATTTCAGATAATAAGTTTTGCCATAAGTTTACATCACAGTTTCTAAACCAATTTGAGTGCAGTAAAGACTTTCAGTAGTTGCTAAATGCCGGATATAAACTTTGGATAATAATAAACTTTAAACCAACCGAAAATTAAATAATCATTAATAATACAACTTGGGAATTATGAGCTTCTACTTTGGAAGTATTTTGTCATTTTTAAACCGATTTACGAGCAAGAAAGTAACTCAATATTTAATAAACCAACTAAATTAATTTTCTGTAATAATATTAACACCTTTTACTAACCTTAAAGATGATAATCCAAATTAATCCAGTTCAACACACAAGCAATTTCTAATATTTGGCATTTCACTGTTTTCACACACTTTCGAGCAGAATAAAGTAGTTTTAATGAAGTAATAATACAATTAAAATATAAATTCACTAAAATTTCGTAGTTTCTGAACTTTTAAATAACTTAAAACAATTTTTAATACTTCGTCAGATGCACTTCACTTTTAACATTTTTTATCTCAAAATCCTAGAGAACATTCGAAATAAAAAGTAGATTTCCGGGAAGACCCAAAAACCTAATATCACATATAATAATTTCAAGTAATTCCACGTAATAGAACCGATTCTATAGAGATCTTAAAATTTATTTCTCATTGCAGGCACGTGCATAGTTTCGAAATTATTTACAGCTGTTTACGAGAATATACAGAGATGAGACAACTTTCAGAATACGTAATTTAATTCAGAGAATCTCTCGGTAATTTTATATTTCGGATAAAAGTAATAGAAATAAAGTTATAAAATTAAAACTGAAATCGCACTTTGGTTACGTTGTAGTTAAACTTTCCCTGCACCAATCTTAATAAAAATTACATCAATAAACTCAGGAATTTTAGTAGAACACAGTGATAATAATATTATTTGCATAAATTGTACTTCTATGAAAATGACGAAATATAGAAGCTTCTCGAACAATAGTAATTCCCCAGGGTAGGAAAGTAGTTCACTCCTACGCTAAGATCTTTTAAACCAGACACTTAAAGTTAATCACTAAATATCCATGATTTCACAATTAAAAAAGTATAAACACTGTCACACCTAAAGTTTCGCATAATTGGTTAGTTACTGAGATATTTTCGGCCTAAATCGTGTAAGTGGTAGTATAAAGTTGTGTTTTGGCTCTGACGTCAGCGAGGGTATAAAACATGACGCCATGTTGAAGCGACATCTTTCCGGGTTTGAACGTTGTACTGACAAGATGTTATAAGCGTGTGCGCTGGTGAGGTTGGCAGCTCAAGTTTTAGGTTGGTACCACCGGGTCGGCCATCATGGAACTTTTGGCTTTTGGGGCGTGGCATTTGTTTATCAACATGAACTTGTGATTTCATCAGGGGTCGGTCGGTCTTTACTTCTCTCCACAATCTGCAAACTTTTGGAACGAGAGTTCGATTTGCCTAATCAACTTTAAGAATGCTGTTTGAACTTTAAATTTCATTTTAAATAAACTTGAAGAATTTTTGGGGAAAGTGAACTGTTTTATTTCTGTAGCTGTTGTAATACCTTTTCAATATTTGGGGTCTCAAATATTGTGGCGACCTGTAGCATTCTAGTTGAGTATCCTGGCAACATGGTCAAAGCAAATTAAAATATTCAGTACGTTTTCATCGAACAGTGAGGTGCTATCAAGAGTTTAAGTTAAGGCACTTAGGCGATACTACAACCCCGGTATCGGCCTGGTTCCTTACACTTGGAGTGGGGTTCTGCATAAAGCTTGAATCTTAGCTCTGACCGTGCGTAGCCTTGGATGTTACAGTTCCGACTTAAATGTAATAACCCGGTCACCACATAGCTTATTTAAACCAAAAGTAGGTAAGGGGAAGGTAAAAGTTCAATGATGTTCGCGAGTTCTTTGCCATAAAAATCACTGTATTCTTCAAATCTTACAAAGCCAGTAACTGAACAGGCAATCAGACAATGTTACAGAAGAAAAATTGGCACATTCGATTAACCGTTTGAGCCAGACCACACCCCATAGTTCAAAGTACCACTTTCTAGTTGGAGAAATTAAATAAAAGTGAATCACACACTCCCATTGTGCCACAGTTTAGTAAATTCAAAGAATCCCGAGGCCCCACGTGACGTAATGCTATTTCAAAAACTTCATTGTATTAAAACTTGAATTTGCGAATCTATATTATGCCAAAATAAAACTTTTGCACAGTAGTGCTTGATATGAAACTTGCAGGCCTACTCAGCTACATGTTACTGCGTGCAAGGCTCCTGGACGACTGGGGCTAATGTGTTGTCACACCGACTGTTTCTGTAGGACTGAGGGCGACTACCTGAACGCATGAGTCTATATCACATCGCGCTTCTCGAAGATTCCTGGCGACTCTGCTCTCTCACGAACCATGGGAAAGGTTTCTTTTCCTCATTCATATGGGTAGTTTCTGGCGGGCTGATCAGATCAAATCGCATGTCAGGAAAAGTTTCGTCATAAAATTTTACCTTGACAATAAAAATAATTCTATCTCTCTGAAATTTTACAAATCGCTAGATCTTTTAGCAAATGTTAACTTTCATTATTATAAAAAATTTCGTAACTTTAATAGTTAAGCCGAAAATAAATACTTTAAATATGAACTTTCGAAATATCGTTCCAGGCAAATGCTGAAGAATGTTGAAATTAATAATACTATCTTAAAAACTGCATAACTGCTTTCTAGCTTGAGTTATCATAGAAACTGACTTTAGAAATGAAATCCAATATTATCCAATCTAACTCATGGTTTTGAGAATAAAATTTTGTTATGCAGTTACAAAATTTGATAGATACCTTACAATCACTTTTATCTTCTAAAGGCAATATGACACTACTATATCCAAATTATTCACTTTCTTCCATGCTTAAAAATTATATTATAATTTATTCTTGTATGCTCTAGATATAAAATAAATATTCCTTATTTTCCTAATGCAGTTGGTTATTCCAACAGATAGTTAAATGCGCAAAACCTTAAACGGTTTCATCTTTCCTTCATTTGATAATGCTCCAGATCTTATTTAAGGCTACAGATCATTAATTTGATAAAATATCTAATCATTTTAGCACTCCTAAATTATTAATACTGTTATAATAATTGCTATCTAAACTCTGAAGTCACTTGTATCACGCAATTAGGGAGTGTCCATTAACTACCTGGTTCAATTTCAGTCTCTTTTGAACACCTCCCTCTGAATAACTTAGCAACATGTGGCATATTTCTCATATCAAGCTGTCATTAAAATTATTACTTGTGTAATGAATATTGCAAATATTTGCTTTGTGTACTTTTCTATAATTATAAATATTCTGGATGAAATGGAAATATTAGCCATTCATACAAATGATCAATTATGGGGAAAACATCTCTTTTTTACAGTCAAGGATCCTTTCTTCTTGAAGTGTTACTAAAAGTATTCTCCTCATCTCATTCATCATTGTTTATTAATTGGTGAAATAGAACAAATGCATGTTTTCCTTCACCTTTTTTCTATATTACCAGGGAATGATTCTTAGTGCTATTTAAAAGATTTCCATAGCTCATTGAACCTGTTTTGGATATTGAAACCTTCCTGGAAAAATATTTCTGATAGGCTAATAAAGTGTGCACTTGACAGAACAAAATTGGAATTATTTTATCTAAAAGTGGTGTGGTGACATGGGAAATGCGAGTCATTACAGCTTCTTCTTTCCAAAATAATACAATCTCTCACCAGTGTGGGAAATCCTATGTGACATCTGTAAGCAAATTTGAGTTTAGGTAACACGTGCTTAATTTTTTTAACCACATAATTTGCTGTTGCATGTTGGTTAGTCCAATTACACTGGACCAGTGTGACCCAAACACTATGACTTCATGACACACACATGTTCAGCACGTATAGAGTATCTGAAATATGGAGATAAATAAATATGGAAATAAATATGGAAATAAATATTCATATGCTGTTATGTATTGTATGCCCTATTTTAAATAAAGGAAAGGGAAATTAACCCATCACATACCAGAGTTGACAGCTGCAATGAGAGAAAACACATTAGCCCATGACTGTCATGGGGCAACGTTCTGTGTGCACACACGTCTGGAACCAAATGGCTCATTTCTCTACTACACGAAGAAGGTTAATACCAAAATATTGTATTTGTGTGTTCGCCTTACGTGTTTTCTCTGATCACAGCCTTCAACTGTGGTATGTGATGGGTTCATTTCCCTGTCCTTTATTATTTATATCTCCTAGAAGCTGCTTTCTTTTTCCTTCATTTCATTATTGTACCCTATTTTAACTGTGACTAATAAAACGAATGAAACCTACGCTGCTTGGCTCAGATTCTCCCCTCCTCCCACATAGCCCAATGTGCGCTGCTGCACTCCCTTTTTTTTCTTGACCAAGCCACATAGTTTATGGATTGCTCCCTCATCTTCTCATAACTATTTACTTCTCATTTCTCCATTAAATAACTTTCAAATTACTCTTATTAACACAGTGAAAAGCAATGATACATTAAACTGTGTATACAAAAAACCAACACAAAATGCCAGGTGTACCTTTAATAATGTCATGAGAAGAACAAAGTGATTAACAAAATCAATATGTGCCCCTCCAATAAATGTTGTTGCATCATTTATATTGCAGAAAAGGCATTCTGGGGGTGAGAGGAAAGTTTGAGTGAAGATTAAAGAATCAAATTTAATGCTATTACTCTCCTTCTTTTTCCATTCGTGATTTAGGCTCGAACAACTTGTTCTGGCTTCACCACCTTGTACTCAGTCGCCTCACAGGAGCTATTAGGGATTCTTTTAGTTGATATAAGGAGATGGTCTTCCCACCTAATTTTGCACATTTATCTCTGGTATCATTTATGCTGCCCTAATGCTATTATTCATGATTCTGTGTGCTCTATTACAGCCTTTCAATGATCTGAGAAATTTTATATAATTTTTTTTGATTTGCTTATTCTTTTTTTCTCCCTTTGCCAAACATTAGCATCTGCACTGTAATTTCGAGATTGACATTCCATATACAATATCACCTGTCTCATTCCTGACCTACCCTTGTAGGTTCTGCTGTTGTGTCTCATATTCTCAGAAAGCAATTAATTTTATTCATTATTTCATTACCTCTTTAGAACTCATTCTGCATGAGACTGGAAATATGCCATCTGTTTCAGTGTTAGACTATCAATCACAAGTTTAGCTCTTATTTGTTTTTGTTTTGTTTTTTTTTTTTTAAAAAAAAAAAAAGAGAAAGCTGTTATTATTTCTATTTTTGATATTTTCATATTTTATCTGGAACTTAGCTCAGAAAATTTATACATTGACATCTGAATTTTTTTCTTCACTGTATTTAGTGATTACCTTATCATCAGCCTATGGTAATATACTAATATTTACATGATTTCCAATGTTTATATCTTATGGATCACCATCTTTTCAACTTCTTATTAGATTGTATACAGAGGTTGACCATGCATGACTCTGTTTGCGTATATCTCTTCCAACAGTTTATTTCCAGTATCTATGACATTTCTTGGTGTTTGTACTACTTTAATCAAGATAATAGGATATCCTCTTTTCTCCATAACACCATGTAACAGATTCCTATAAACATAATCAAATACTTTTTCAAAGCCTGCTAGTAAATAAGTTACATTCTCTTCCTTGTTATATATACATTACAAAAGTTTAGCATAATCTCTTCAAGTTGAGATAAAAAAAGGTCTTCCATCACTTTTATAAGTTGAAAGGGATTTATGCTCACTTGAATATTAAAATGCTGTTGCAAAATGAGTTGATTCAATTGTCTGTTAAAGCAATAAACTGGAACATTGCTGTATCTCTCAACAGCAAAAGCTCGTTAAAGGGATAGCAACATACCAGATAAAATAGGACTTGCCTCACCCCCCCCCCCCCTCTTATTTGCCTGTTATTCTGTCAGTGCTCTCTGTCGTAACCAGGAAATGACGGTTTTAAATCGCTGGGGACTCACCTTTCTTCTTCCCTTGTTGGCTGCACTCCAGTGGAGTGAATTGCCCAGACACCATGAGACTTTGCTTCCATGGATGTGGGAGTAGGATTAGCTGCCAGAGTAACTCAAAAGGCTGCAGAGCCATTACTTCTACTGTGACATCACCTCTGATATATGCTAGGATTCTTCAGACTGTGCCAACCTTTTAGCCCACGGTTATTCTATGTATGAGTAATTACTAAAAGATGGTATGCTCCAGTGGAATAGAAGAATTGAAATTAACTTCAAATATTAGAAACAGGAAACTGAGGATAGACTGTAAACTGTATGTGAAGTGGGTCAATGCTTAGGTCAAGAGAAGAAGAAATGGATGGTGGGTCTTAAACATTCAAGAAAGAAATGGAAAAAATAGTTTTTTGTGCATCAGTTTTCTCTTATACCTTTTTTTGCATAGTCCACCTTCAGTTTCATTTCCGCCTCAATGGCTGATTAAAATGTTAGTTCTAGTTTCAGATGTGTGTCACTGTATTATTGTACACTACACGTAATGTTTCAATTAATTATATCTTGTAATTTCTCTTCAATATTTTCTTTACTTGTGTAACTGACTCTTTCTTTGTTTCATCTTATATTGCTGTTGCTATGTGTTTCAATCCATAGCACCAGCACCGGAAACACGGCGTCCTATTTATGGGTGCCAGATTACAGTACAGTCTGAAAAAGAAGTTCACTTGATGAAGCAGATGCGTAAAGAAGAAAAGAAATTGCAAAAAACATAAAGGTGCTGAAGATGAAGATGATGAGTTAGAATTTGATCCACTAGATCTGAGAGCGAAAAGGTAAAGTGTTTTCTGTATATATTATATCATTACAGTGTACCATAAGACTTTTTCTCTTTATTTTGTGTTGGAAGTTGTAAGACCCAAGGCTGATACCGGGGCTGTAGTATCGCCTTAGTGTCTCAACTAACAGTTTATGTGGATTCAAAGTTCTGCGGAAAGTTCATAAAATAATTTGAATTTGACCATGTAGCCGTACAGAAACTCAACTAAAAATGCTTAAAGGTCGCCACTAGATCTGTTACTAAACCACAAATCTAGAAATGGTCTACTGTCTACTATGAAATCACAAATCCACTTTACTCGAAAAATTTGAAGTTTATTTTAAAAAAATTACAAGTTCAAAAATAGCATTACACAGTTGAGTAGGCAATCGAACAGACTTTTCCAAAATATTGCAGGTTGTGGAGAGAAATTTTACCGACCGCACCCCTTTTGAAAATTTAAAAGTTCATGTTAACAGTTATCCTCGCAGGCTATCACACCAAAGTCCCAACATGGCCGACTCGGTAGCTTCACCTTCAACAGATTTCCTCCTGCCCCGACACAAGACTGACGCTGGCTCACTCACATAATGCTCCCCGGATACAGATAAGACGAAATCAAATGAAAGACGAAAGATGCGGTCACATGTAAGCACGAGTTTATATAGATTCAATGACGTCACAGCCGAAACACAACTTTCTATTGCGGCCTATCCAAAATATGACCCAGCAAATTAAATGAACAAGAGGATAAAAAGCAATTAAAGTCTGACAGTGTTTAGACCTATTTAATAGAAGATCAACGGATATTTAGTGAGTATTTTTAAGTGATTAGTTTTAAATGTCTTGTTCAACCTTCGCGTAGTGACACATTCTAATGCGATCGGGGAGAATCCCTAAGTGTTGTGGATTTTTATGCGCGTCAACAACAATCCGCGACAATTTATTTTCAAAAACTTAATTACTAGACAAATGTTTAAACTTTTTTCCAAAACCATTATATGTCCGTAATCGTCTTAATTAGGGCTATTGTCGCATTCCGTGTCATACTTCATGTCGTATTTCTTGTGTTCGGTCTGATTTTTACTTTATTACACTTTTATTTAAATAATAAGTAAACTTGTCTGACGATTAATTAACATTTATTAAAGTTCAATCATATGCTTTTAACTCCGAAGATTGCAGGTTCTTTTATCAATAACTTCACGTTCCAACTCGTGTCTATGCTCTCACGCTAGCTCTCGTTGATAGCCAACTGTTACCATAGCAACCTCTTACTGACAGAGAGTAATCTATAAAACCTTTGTTCTTCGTTATGCCACACTATCTACTGATATAAATTTCAAATTAATATTCCTTTTAATTAAAAATTTCATTTTTTCCCTTAATTAAAACTGCTAATTAAACTTTACCAAATTAATTAATTTTACTGCCAAAATATCCGGAACAATGCTGACTATAACTGGTGATAAAAGTTCGGTTGTAGCTTTACTCGATTTAAAGTTATTACAAATCTTAGAACTTTACCATTCTGATCGCGTGTTTCAAAACATGAACAAACCAGAATATCTCTTAAAATAAACGTTTTTCGATAGGATAAATACACTTTGAAATGATTTTTATGGCGAATTGTAACTGTAGGAACGATTACAGGGAAATTCCTTAAAGTTGAAAACTACTCTTCTCGAAATTTCTAAGTCCTGCCTAAGCAAAACTAGAATTTGCCAAAATTCTAAGGTTCGTACAAAGTACTGGGTAATTAACATCGGATCACTAGGTACTCAAGTTATGGTTTTCATCTTGGGTCAATTAGGAATTATTAAGGCCATTTTTGTAAACATCAATTAATAAAAGTGTATCTTGAAAACTACAGACTGTTTTTAAAAATGTAAAATTCAAATCATTTTGTGGCCTCAAACTCCTAAAAGATTTTAAGTTTAATTTTATGTGTATATTCCTTTAGTATTGTTAGTATCATGATTAGGAGTATCAAATCTAAATATTATCAACCAAATTTTGTTTGCCAATAACATGTTATTTGAAATTGAATATTATCTGTAATTCAGGAAGTACTCTAATGAGGAGTAAAAACTGTTCATAAACATAAGTGGATAAGAATCATATTTTGTAACAATAAAGAATCATCATCATCATAAGTATTCGGCTGTTCTCCATGCTCTCTTCCACATGGAAAGTCACACCATTCACTAGTAGAAAAATATTTCCATATGTATTGGACAGATGTGTTACAAAATGTGTAACTATGTTCTGTGTGTGATAAGTATATTATTGTGCTTGAAATATGTACATTATGAGATGAAGATTGGAGACCCTGGCAAGCATTCACCTTGATGATTGTGGTAAACTGATTAAAATGGGCAGTCAAAATGGCCGGTATGCGGAGACCTAGCCCCTTAACATACGCAGCCACACTGGCGGGTTAATAAAGAATGCATCACCATTATGTGTTACTTATTTAATACAAACAAGTGTAGATAATATAAACCTTTGTCTTAAAACTTACATAGTTCTTTGCAAAGAGTTTTGTGATGAAAAAAATGCAAATACACAGCATAATTTTGGGCAACATCTATGTTATATGAGGAAATGAAGCAATGGAAAGATCAACAGATGCTCCTGCATTTATCTCTGATTTTGTGTGTGTGTGTGTGTGTGTGTGTGTGTGTGTGTGTTGGACATTGGGCAAAAGAAGCGGCTAGATTGTAGAATTTATTGCAGTAAGCATTGATATTAGAAAGGAACTTCTTTGGGATTCATTTGAAGACCATAGAATGGTATTAAGACAGTCTGGTAGTATAGAAGGTGTGTATTGGTAATGAGTTTTGGATGGATATTGGCATAAGAATTAGGAGTAGTAGATGGAAGAGAGAAGATGACCATAAGTGCAGGCTGGCCCTTGATTTCAAGTGTATGAGTTGGTAAAATTGTCTTGTGTAGTTAATAAATTATGAAGGGAAGTTTTGAAGAATTTGCTAAAAGCACAGAAAGGATTTAAGATGAAATTTATAATGCAGAAATATAAGTTTATGGAGAAACTGCACTCAGGAATTAGATTTGTATGGAAATTATTAAGAGAACATATCACAATTAAATTTAATTATAACTAGTATTCCTTATTAAGTATGGTGAATATTACAGTCTTTGTGCATAATAGAAGAATAAAGCTTCGTAGAAATAGATATCCCACTAGCTGATTGCTTTCGAAATCCACTTTTATTTTGTGTCAGTTTAAGTGTTCTGCAGAATACTTACGATTTTTCAACTGCTGCTATCGACATTCCATTCAAAAAACTGTTTACAACATGTAATGTAACTAATGCATTCCAGGTTACAAACTGTTCTGAAACAGTCGACATATGCTGTTACTTCAAACAATATACATTATTTAATACATCTGAAAATTGCAGATTAAAATGTTTTCCAAGAGAGTATTATTCCCCAATGAAGTTATTTACTGTCTTGATTTTGATGAAAAGGTAGATTTAAATAAGAAAGCTTGAGGTACATTTTACTTTAAATTAATTGGGCTGATCCTTCAATAATAGTACAACAAACTCTTCACCGAATATAATAAAATCACGTTACGTGAATGAACTAGTGTAGATACCTTGTAGCAATGTTCCAAGTGACTTTTCTGGTTATATTGTTCTCCTCAAATTTGTATTATTCAAGAGAAAATGTTTGACCACCTCTGGCTGGTCTTAGGTATTTGCATCTGAGAACATTGTTTTGCGTGCATACTGCTGTAATAATTTGAAGAAAAAAAAACAAGTCTTCATACATACAGTTAAACACCTAATTTTGTGTGTGTGTGTGTGTTGTCACAGTTGTTTTAACGCATGCAACAATTAGCTAAATTAGGGTTACCAGAACTTTTTCTCCGAATCCGGGGATGCTTCAGCACTTTTTCACCAAAACCCGGGGACGCTTTTGACATTTTTTGTCCTAATGATGCGGTGCACTTTTATAAGTTATATGATGATTTAAGGTTGGGTTAACTTAAAAGAAACATGTTTTCCATTGTTATATATTTTGTATTTTAAAAGATATGGTACTTAATTTTACCTCCAACTTGTTGTCACTGGTATTTCTCAGAAGAATGAACCTTCTTGAGAAGATCTTGTCTACCGGCAAATTGTCGGCAAGTCATGGAAAAGTTTGTTAATATAGTTAGCGTAGCTTGAACTGTTTCTGTACTCATTCTGACGCTCTGTGGTATCCCCATCATGTTCATTGAGGATAAAACTCTCTCTACAGATGTGTTACCCCCAGGAAGACACAAATACAGTTCTACTAAGTTGCGAAGCTGAACATATGGGACCATTTTGTTGGAAAAATGTAAATAAAGTTAATTCCGTCTTGATTCTTGAGCAAACACCAACACTGGATTCATTCCATCCTTCTACTTTATCTTTTGAACAAATTCCTTTAGAGAAGAAATTTCATTGATTTCTTTCTTTAAATGAAAGCATTAGTAAATCAGGGCTTTTAGATAAGGACATCTAGATTTAAAAAAAATTCTGGGGTCAACAGTAAAAATCCGGGGACATTGCGGGGACAAAATCTGTCCGGGGACAGAGAGCTAGATACGGGGACTGTCCCCGGCAAACGGGGACGTCTGGTAACCCTAAGCTAAATTAATACAAAGAGCAAAAACTCAACAGTTATATTAACTGAATCCAAAGAACAAAATTGAAAGTACATTATCATAAAGAACCAAAGTTAAATCTAATGAATTGCCCTGGGTATCAAATCTGGAATCTTTAGTTTGAAAATGACATGTCATAACACACAGAGCCATTTAGCTGACATCAATTATCAGCTTTCCCACTGACAAACATTCAGAAAATTTTTGTTTTCTCCTGAATGTAGACTATCCCAGATGTACGGCATTAGTGTAAGATACCTTAGATGTCTTATAATTCCCACATTCAGATCGAAGTTCTCACCTTGTGAACTTGCACCCAGATTGAAAAAAATATTGCCCGTAAGAATATTGAGGCTAAAATCAATTTTAATTTCCTGCTCTGGTGCCAGATCGTGTAATGTTGTTATACATGCTGAAAATTTTACATCAGGTCTTGAGCTTTCAAAATCAGTTTGATAGTTTTCATAAAATACCATAACACACAAACAGAATATGTGCCGCTGTAGATTTATATGAGGGTGGAAGTCCATGACTTTGACATGTAAACCACAGGCTTCTTGTTGCTCTAAAGTCATCCTTCTGTGTATTCTCGCTAGTATCCATTGTCATCTGTTGGTTACAACATTGTTGAGATCATGCAATAAAACAGTAGATGTGTTGCTTATTGAAAATGAAGAAAACTAGATATTTAGTTCTGATAAGGCACTGATTTTTATGTTGGAAAACAATTCAGGAAGCAGCTGGAAAGTTGTTAAAGTATTATGTGGACTCTGTTCTGTCACATAGTGTAGTTCAGAATGGACCGAGCGCGGTGTTGTAACGGTTAGCGTTCTGGTCTCGCATTCGGGAGGACGGCAGTTCGAATCCCCATCCAGGCATCCAGATTTGGGTTTTCCATGGTTTCCCAAATCACTCCAGGAAAATGCCGGGATGCTTCCTTCAAATGGCCATGGCAGAATTCCTTCCTGTTCCTTGCCCCCCCATCCTTTCACGTCTCTAAAGACTTCGCTGTTAAGAGACGTTAAGCAGTTAAAAAGAAGTACAGAATGGAATTCTGTTGTTGCTGTTTGAGCACAGTTATGCCTAATGCTCAGGTCAGCCTGTTGAGGTCACAACTAGTGTTGTAAAAAAACGGTTTTTTTTCTGGCTTGAAAAAAAACGTGAAAAAAAACTTTGAAAAAAAACATGTTTTTTTTCTGGAACACGTTTTTTTTCACAGCTACTAAATCTCAAATTTGTAAGGCAGTTATCGCTTAAAATGACTGTTTTAGAGTTATTCTAAGTACTTATCTTAGTTTAAAATCTACTATATTTTTCTGGTTCAGTTGGGAAAAAAAATTACGAAAATATTGGCAAAATTGACTGAAATTTTCTTTATGAACGGGGATTTCCCGAAGAGACTAGGTTGCGCGAGAAGGAATCCCCATTCCCCATTGTTTGGATTGATACTTGCTATTTGAAATAGTGTTGCCAGCCCTACAAAATTACCTACAGATTTTAAAAAAAATTAGGAATTTAAAATTTATCCACGGTTTTTTGCCTTATTGGGCTTTCCTTATATTCGTATACTTATTAACTCTCAGAGTATAGTGGTACTGACTCATTGAATTGTCAGTAAGGGAGCGTGCATAAACCACATAGCTCCATTTTGGTCTCCTGTGAACTCCCACGTAACCCTACGTGTCTTTTGCCTCCCCCCCCCTCCCCGCTCACGAAGCACGTAGCTTTCTTTCGTTTTGATTCCAGAAGACATTTTGTACTGTTTTCTCTTGTCAGACTATTGTAAATTACATACGGATATAATTAACTGAGGGAAATAAATACTCACATGCTGTTGTGAGTTCAGTTCCTCATTTTAACTGTGAAAAATGTTACGAAAGGAAAGTTACATGGCCTGGCTCGGAACCCCCCCCCCCCCCCCCTCTCCCCACATAGCCCAGCGTAGCCTTCCAGCTAACCCCTCCTCCCTATGGACCGAGCCACGTAGTTTGTGCACGGTCCCTAATTATGAATCGTTTCCTTGCAATCGTTGGTGTAAACAAACGATTGAAAAGAAGTAAAGCTCCTGTTTTGTATGATAATAGATTTTAATTCAAACTTAAAATACCGTAATACAGAACTATTGGCGCAGTCTTTATGCACAGTGTGTACTTTGCTCAAATTTAAAATTGCAATCTCAAAATCTTTTGCGTACAATACAAGAACAACCAGTAAAAGAAAATTTAACTATTTCTGAAGTTATGGATCTAGAGGAGACAGAAGAAGAGACAGAAAATTCCGACACCGACCGAACTAGTGTTGGTAGTGCTGATACTAGTGAATGTGGTACTGACAGAGGATGAATAAAATTATGTTACCTATATAGATACACTTATGAATCATTATGTGAGACATTATATGATTCAGTAAGACTTAAAACACACTTGTAAAATGGAAGTTCCTTAAATAAAACTATAATTTATCAAATATATTGTTTTCTGAAAAAAAAAAAAATTTAGAAAAAAAACACGGGTGCTAGGTTTTTTTTCATGTTTTTTTTTCACAATGCTGAAAAAAAACAAAATGTTTTTTTTTCAGTTTGCAACACTAGTCACAACTGATAAAATGGTGAGCAAACATATTATATTGTGCTGAAAGACTGACTAGTAAAAATTCATGAGTTAACTGAGATCATATATATCTCAAGTAACAAAGTAAATAAGATTTTGCATGTATACAAGAAAGGTCTCTGCAACATGGGTGTTACAAGATGGTTGCTCTATCTGCTGACAGCTAATAATGAGCAGAACTGAATAGTTATTTCACAGCAGTGTTTGAACATTTATTGAAGAAAAAAATTATCTTCTGTCAGGACAACAAGTGCACACAAGTTGGCTATTGCAAGGTCTAAATTTGTGGAATTAGGCTACAAAATGCTATCTCATCTACCCTATTTTCAATATTTGTCCCTGAAAGATAGAATACTCTTCATTTGAAAGTCATAGACTCATTTACCCCCCCCCCCCTCTTACTTGTAGATATTAAGTCATCTGCAAACAAACAAACTTGTGACTTCCTCGAGATTGTTGCCGTCCACATGGCTTTTGTCCTAATTCCTATCTATAGTGCACATGTAACCTTAAAAGAAAACTTTAAATGACACTACCTTATGTTGGGGATCAAAGAATTCACAGCCAAGGTCATCAAAAAGGCTGTAGTAGCTATTCAGCCTTCCTTCTTTCTCTGAACCAGAATAATACTCTATACCCGCAAACAAAATGTAAATGGTTCATAGGCCAAGGTTAGCACTAAGTTCTCTCCATTGCACATTTTTAGGACACATGATAGTATATTCACTGAAACAGCTAGTAACATTAAAAATAAGAAAAGAATGGATTAATAGAATGTTGAACCACGGTAATAATAAATGTTGAGCTAAATTATAAAAAGAAGGGAGCGTATGTGTGGGTTATTTGATGTGATGAAATTTCTTGTGTAAATCTGTTATATGACACATGGAAATACTAATGACAGAATGACAATAAATTGATACATTTGAGTAATTTATAAAAATTATTGATGCAGTGCAAAATGTCACAGTAGAGAGTTTGTCAAACTCGTTTGTTTGTTGTTTCCTCCTTATTGAAATTATTAATTCATGAATGGAGAAAAGTACCAATCTTAGTTCTCTAGGGAAGCGTAACTGTTACGACTTTATGCTTTGAATATAATTTAATGGAATTACATACATGTTTTATGGGAGCAAACTTCAGAGGATGAAATAATCCAATTTAATGTAATTAGAATTGTTATCTTTTAAAAAATATCTGCTTCATATGAACAGTTTTAACATTGCTATCATTGTAGTGAAACATTTGGTCTTGAATTTGAAATTGTTCAACAGTTGGATTGTTAATATTTTATGTTATTCTTTTATTAATTTTAGCACCTGACTTTTATAAATTACTGTTATATTTCAGGATAGCTGCCCTAGAAACAAAACCAACTCCTCTTTTTTCAAAGCGTGGTTTCACACAACAGAAAGAACAATATCCAAATGTTTATGATTCAAGGCAACAAGCAGAACAGACTTCAGGTAGATATTTTCACCTGGAACTTTGTACAATATAATACATTATGTTGATGTTTAATTCATTATTATTATTATTATATATATATTTTTTATTTGTATAATATTTTAATTTTTTCAATATATATTATATTTTGATCTTCCTACCAACCAGATATTAGTTTGGATATTAATTTTTGCTCGGGTATGAGCTCTGATTCACTGCCCCTCTACTTTTCCGATGTTTCAATTTACCCCCACCATTTTGTCGACCGGCGGTCTTTCCGTGAGGCAGTCTCCGGGTGCACCCACCTCTCATAATGTTCTCTTGTTGAAGAAGGGTTTCTTCCCGAAAATTACTTTATTATTTGTGTTTGTGTCTTTTCTGTGTGTTCGCGCCCCACATCCATCATCTAAAGGTAAGTGGTGGCTCATTTCCCTATCCTAATTTGATTCCTTTCCGCTACTTAGCGTCTTTTTTTCATTGTTATCATAATACATTATGTGTATGACTCTCTCTTCTTATAAAAAAAATGGTTATCTCAATTTATGATGTTGCTTGTACTTCAGCTAAAATTGTTGTAATTTCACAACTATACAGAAATGAAATTTCGAAGTTTACATACATCTTGTAATGTCTGAGGCTAGTACTACATCCATCACCCGGTTCTCTACTGCTCTTGAGTCCATCAGTCAAGTTTTGCGGCATGGACAAGAATTCCTTTGCTTCTTTCTAGAGATGCTCATCCTTTTACCCAAAATTCTACCTGCTGTTCCCTGCACAGGTTTTAGCAGACAACCCAATCTTATGAACATCTCATTCCAGAAATACCCTCCTTCAAATTATCCAAAACCACCACATGGATCTGATCTTTTCCATGCAAAAGATCTCACTGTAAAACCTGCAGCATGCACCTACCTACCTCACCCTATTCCAGTCCTACCATTAGCCACCCGTACACACACACATTTTTGCGTGAGTAAGCTTGCTGAAGATTTGCGCGCGGATATTCTTGTGACCAGCCTGTACTTGTCAAAGCCCATACACAGGAACACAAGTTTCACACATTTGTTGTTTAACTGGCTTGCCGCACTACAATTGTTATGTTTATGGCAATGGTCTACGGATTTATCCGTCATGATTTTCTGGCTCGTGGCTTGCTGTGAATTCGAAACCATTGTGAGCTAAGTGTAGTGTGGTTAGTGTTACATGCGAGCTAACATTATTGAACTGAAACATGTTTTTAAGTCCTACATATAAAAGTATTTATTTATACAACAGCTTATATTAGTTCTGTAAAAAAGAAATGGACAGTAGAACCAAAAGAAAATTGCAGGAAGATTATAAACACGATCATATACTGCTTGCTACTTGTACTATTTGAGAAGCACTTTCTTCAGTATCTCATAAATGCACAAATACATCTTCCTATGCATTCCCTTCATATCCTTCATCTTCCCCTTCATAGTTTGGGCTTCCTATATTGCTGGTACACTCCATTGGTTTGCTCTGATCTCTCGTAAACAGTAGTAAGTCGTAATACCATAAATTAGTTTTGTAGATTTCCTCTTCACCTATTCCACTTCTTGTTGAATTTTAAATTTGTTATATTTCTTGCTAAAAACACTCTGTAAATAGTGGATTTTCTTTTTTATTAATGCACTATCAACTTTTATATTGTATTTCCCATAAACCTCTGTCAATTCTTTTTTTTTTAATTTCTGTTCACATACTCTTTTTGGATTCACCTTCCACAATGCAGTATGTTGCTGATAGGTCGTAATGAAATCAGTCTTATCGGCTGAAAGTAAATTGTTCGGCTAAATATCTGTGTGTATGGCTACCATCGCGCATGATCACAACATTCAAATCTGTAATGATTGTTATTGGCTTGTGAAGTGGCTAGTCGCTAAACAGTTAACACACACATTTTTATCGTCTATATGGATCACCATGGAATTGCTGGTGCATAAATGTGCGTGTGTGTATGCCTGGCTATTGGGTAAACCTTCCCCACCATTGTTCATGCTATTTGTTGTACAGTGCACCTTGTATACCAACTAACCTCCCGCCACTGCACTAGTCTTAACATAGTCCTCAATACAAAACAACTTGTGACGTCACAGTTACCTTCCGCCTACTCCTAAGTAGTGCATGAGGAGCGGACTAATACATTGTTTTAAGTCAATCGTGTCCGAAGTGTCACGGAGAGCGGTTCGCATAGCGTGACCTGTGGCCACTATAGCTAATGTGAAGTGTATTTTTGGATCGAGGACTTGTTATAAAGAGAACTTGATGTGTTTTGCCATGAACAATGAGCACAATAAGTGAAATTTGAACAGTACATAGATGGATGGTGAACATTAGATTGTGATAAGAAATAACTTGGTTGAAAGCAAACTCAAATACTAATTTTTCCTTTAAGAATTCTGTAATTTTTCCGATGATGAAGTTTTGATTAGCCTTGATATTGAAATTTGGAGTTGGCCAACCAGTTCGTGAGTGTTACTGTGCTTAGCAATAAACTTGTGGTGGACATAATTCTTTGTTAATGAACTTGATAACTTTTCGTAATCATTCTCCCACCTTCCATTAAGAGCTGGTCTGGTAGCACCCCTGGCCACCGCTGCATTGATGAACTATATTAACTAATCAATCAACTTACTGAACTGTATATGAAATAATTAGCTACAAAGCATCATACAGAACTTGTGCACTGTGATCTCAATTAAATCAAACAACCACTACCAAAATAGGTCTTAAATGGAGACCGTGATTAGGACTGTATTAACTAATTTAAATAAGATCTTACAAACTCTTGGACAGAATGAATGGCCACAGATGACTAATCCACACCTGCAACCTATACCTTCCAGTAGCAGAAAATGCCAATGCCCACAACTCATAACTTCAGTGCAGAGTTTTCCCAGAAACCACCACCACATATGAGATGGAAACTTGTATACCAACATACCCTGGATATCATGCACCCTGCTGGCCTAAATCATCAGAAGAGCTGTGAATAACCCATCAGTTGTATTTTTTTTATATTTTTAATAATTTTAATATATTTTTTATATTTATGTATTTTTTATATTTTTTTTATTTTTTTATTTTATTTTATTTTCACATGTGTCCATTACTTGATTAACTGAGGTATACTACCCTTCCGCGACAGGTCCTTGTGTACAGTTTTGCTTTATACTTTCCATTCATCATCGTTTTCCAGCCTGTGCTCTTCTATCCCCTCCCTCACTTCCTGCCATGATGTATTTCCCCCACCAAGAGCCACTGACATTGTGCCTCGCGAAGTTGGCTGCCGGCAGCACTTGCGTGCAGCCATCTCACTTCTACTGCCAACGCCGCTGGAATCCCCTTCTTTGGTAAGCGGTGGTTTTTTATCCTATCCAATGTTCAATATATCCGCTTTTAGCGCCTTTGTTTCCCAACAATCTATATATATTATATATATAATATTTATCCAAGAGTTATCAGTAGTTCACTTAATAATAGTTTCCCCCACCACTTTTACCTCCCCCACCTTGTTTTCCATGGAGTAGCTAGACATTCCGTGGTGTGAGCACACCTCCCTTTGCCAAATGACCCAATCCTACCGAAATATTGCGAAGTGTGTTCATGTTTTTGCGTTCATCTGGCCCTCCAGCCTTCATCTGCCGTGACACATTATTTTCCATGTCCTTCCTTGTTTTGACTGCCTTGCGACATTTTCATTGTCACCATTATCCAAACATATGAATTTATACATTAAAATTTACAATAGCATTTTGAACAGCTGCTATATGGTCATTTAGGATAAAACTTAGTGTTATGTAACAAATTGTTGCTGCACTTAATTTTCAAATCTCAATTTTGCTCACACAGCTTTCATATGTGGTGTGAAGATGGTCTTGCCAGTTGGAGTTGATCGCACTGATAACAGGAAGTATGAGGAAGTGAATATCCCAGTTGCAGATGCCGCACCTTTTAACGTAGGCAATTCGCTTGTGCCAATTTCATCACTTGATGAGGTGAGATGCAATTTTAATAGAAAGATGTAGTTTTTCTTTAGTTAGTTGCTACTGTGTTCCACCTTATCTGGTACTCATTTTGTTTGCTAGTTTTATAGTTACAGGGTAGCTGAAAATTATAATTTCTTTTACCCTCTTTGAGAAAGATTTCATACGTAAAAAACATGTGGATGGCATTACAGAACTGAATGCTGACATTTTGGGCATCTGCTTTTACCTAGTTGTAGCATGTAACTATACTGAGATCTAATATGACATTTTAGTTTTTCCCGGCGTATTGTTGAAATAAATATCTCTCGGGTTTTCTGCCGGTTAATATATTTATTTGGATCTTTTACGACGTTTCGGTAACTGCCATCGTTGCCTTCATCAGGTTAAATCTCACCTGCAAGGACAAGACACGACTGACTCGCGAGCATCATCATCATCATCATCAACTGGAGGTTTGTGCCACCACGGCGGGGCGTGGCGACACTGTGGACGAACGACTTATCTCCCATTGGTCGACGTGTCATGACGGCGTCTGCTCGGAAGGTTGTGTCTAACACATTGCTGTTTTAGGTCTTTTACGACTGGCTCCCAAGCCTCGCTCAGGAACAGACCACCATCTCTGTTAATGCTGTTGTCACTTAATCGAATCTCCAGCGCTTCTCTGATCACTGAGTCCCAGAAATACAATATCTTAGCCAGAACTTCAGTGTTGTCGAAGTTGATGCTGTGAAAATTTTCTAAAGCATGCTCTGCTAATGCGGACTTGTCCAGTTGTAGTAACCGCAGATATCTTTGGTGCTCATTGCGGCGTTCCTCGATAGTTCTTATAGTTTGTCCGATGTATACTTTGCCGCATTCACAAGGGATCGAATAAACTCCCGGAACTCGAAGCCCAAGGTCGTCTTTCACCGTGCGTAACATATCACGTATCTTCATAGGTGGACTGAAGATACTCCTTACGCCATATCGTGCTAAGATTCTTCAGATTTTTCCAGAAGTATTTTTGGCATAAGGCAATACAGCGACGGTTTTTGGAGACTCTTGTTCAGGTGTTAGTTTCGGTTAGTTTGCTCAAAATCCTCCATATATAAATCAGCTACCACAGGAGAAATTGGTGAGCCCATGGCCACACCATCAGTTTGCTCATAGTATCGTCCACCGTACATGAAATATGTAGAACTAATACGACGACATTTTGACCAAGGAGTTGTAGACATATTCCAGCATGTGCTCACTTCTACATATTTCATGTACGGTGGACGATACTATGAGCAAACTGATGGTGTGGCCATGGGCTCGCCAATTTCTCATGTGGTAGCTGATTTATATATGGAGGATTTTGAGCAAAGGGCTCTGGCCACTGCTCCATTAAAACCAAAATGCTTCTTTCGATACGTGGATGACACATTTATAATTTGGCCACACGGCTTTGCAGTGCTCGAAGAATTCTTGCAACACCTGAACGCAATCCATCCTAACATATGTTTTACCATGGAGATTGAGAAAGATGGCATGCTGCCTTTCCTGGACGTACTAATTAAACGTAAACCAGATGGTACTTTGGGGCATAGTGTTTACAGGAAATCCACGCACACAGATCTGTATTTGGGGGCTACCAGTTTTCATCACCCAGCTCAGCGAAAAACTGTTTTGACAACACTGGTCCACCGTGCGCGAGCCATTTCGGACAGTGATAGCCTACGTGAAGAACTAAGGCACCTACGGCAAGTTTTCAGACAGAATGGTTATTCTGAAGAACATATTAAACAGGCCTTTCTCCCCCAGAAACCGAAACTAACACCTGAACAAGAGTCTCCAAAAACCGTCGCTGTATTGCCTTATGCCGGGAATACTTCTGGAAAAATCTGAAGAATCTTAGCACGATATGGCGTAAGGAGTATCTTCAGTCCACCTATGAAGATACGTGATATGTTATGCACGGTGAAAGACGACCTTGGGCTTCGAGTTCCGGGAGTTTATTCGATCCCTTGTGAATGCGGCAAAGTATACATCGGACAAACTATAAGAACTATCGAGGAACGCCGCAATGAGCACCAAAGATATCTGCGGTTACTACAACTGGACAAGTCCGCATTAGCAGAGCATGCTATAGAAAATTTTCACAGCATCAACTTCGACAACACTGAAGTTCTGGCTAAGATATCGTATTTCTGGGACTCGGTGATCAGAGAAGCGCTGGAGATTCGATTAAGTGACAACAGCATTAACAGAGATGGTGGTCTGTTCCTGAGCGAGGCTTGGGAGCCAGTCGTAAAAGACCTAAAACAGCAATGTGTTAGACACAACCTTCCGAGCAGACGCCGTCATGACACGTCGACCAATGGGAGATAAGTCGTTCGTCCAGTGTCGCCACGGCCCGCCGTGGTGGCACAAACCTCCAGTTGATGATGATGATGATGATGATGATGATGCTCGCGAGTGTCAGTCGTGTCTTGTCCTTGCAGGTGAGATTTAACCTGATGAAGGCAACGATGGCAGTTACCGAAACGTTGTTAAAAGATCCAAATAAATATATTAACTGGCAGAAAACCCGAGAGATATTTATACTGAGATCTGTTTCATGTGCTGTACTAAACACAACTAATTTTTGGTGTCCTCGAAGGTTACACCATAGGAAAGAGCCAAAGTAAATAGGTCTAAACATCAGTGCTTAATACTAGTAAGTGTCACCACTTGGAGAGCATAGAAACTATTTGTTCTGGCCATAAGAACCTTCAGTTACATTATAATACATGAATACAGTTTTCTCGGGTAACTAGCTTAGTTCGATCAAACACGACATTTCAGCTGTCACAATCTCCGACGCCATTGTCAAGTTTGTCATGTTTGATAGAAGGACTAATTTGGCTACTTACCTGAGAAAATTTTATTCATTTCCAACGCAATCACTTGACAATGGTGGCAGAAATTGTGACTGCTGAAACGTCGTTATTGATCGATGGACTAACTTCGCTAGTTATCCGAGAAAATTTTATTCATTTTCAACATTGAGAAAACCTCCAGTCTTATATTATAATACATGTATAAAATGTGGAAATTACAATGAGAATTACTTTTAGAGTAAGTTCCTCTTGGGTTGAATTAGACACTTTATATACATATAACTTGTTGTTTAACCAACTTACAACTCTTACAAATGTTTTGTATTAAAGTGGTCACCAGGCTGGAATTGGTAGTAAGTAGTGCGTAAATTATTGCAAGATTGAGAAGCAAGTGTTGTGTATCCCTGACATGAGAGTAGAGCTGAATCACTATGGATCATAGATATTGCTACTCCAAGGTGGAGATACATACTGTAGGAGATCCATAAGCAGTAACTTTTGTCCAAGTTTAAGGATTTTGGGAAGTAGGTACAGGGTAAGGTTGTGCAGATTTGTGTATGTAAAAAGTGGCTCCCAAAAATCTGTGCACTATACTTCTACCACCTTCATTGTCACCACTGAAATCTTTCCCGTGGTAAGATGTGCAACCTGTGACCCTCTCATCTCATATACTTGTTAACTTACAACTACTGTCCTGCCTCCCACAACTGTCAGTAAGATTAAATGACTACACAAACAAACTGTATTCACCCACAATCCAGACTACCCAACTGCTGCTCATGCCACTTTGTGTGATACCCATAATTTCACCTACCATGTTATTGAAATCTTCCCAATCAGCAGCAACCCCTCTGAATTTAGAAGGTGGAAATTGGTCTATGATGTTTGAAGACAGTGTTAGGAGCTGTTCCTTCCTCTATGCATGAAGTTTTCTAAGAGATTTTAAATTTTTTCAATGTTGTGCCTCTTCATTAAGAAGTTTAAATTTTACAAAAATCTTTGTGTACTCTTGTGATAAATATGGATTAAATATGCATGTATCAGTACAATACATTGCTTATGATACCTGATGAATTTATTATCATCTCCTTATGAAGTGAAAAAATTTAAGAACATTAAACTTAATTCTCTCTCCTTTTTTTTTTTTTTTTTTTTTTTTTTTTTTTTTTTTTTTTTTTTTTTTTTTTTTTTTTTTAAATGTAACAGGGTTAACAGTCTTTGTAATGAAAGTATTGGAGATTACGTATTAGTTATTGAGTATCTGCTTTAGTTTTCAGTAAGCTACAAATTGCTTGCATCAAAACTATATCAGGAGTGTAATCTCATGTTTTTCTTTTGTTATTTTTTTGATAACAGATAGGACAGATGGCATTTCATGGTACAAAGCAGCTAAATCGGATTCAATCAATGGTGTTTGACACTGCTTATCACACTAATGAAAATCTTCTAATATGTGCACCTACAGGTGCTGGAAAAACAAATGTTGCTATGTTGACCATTGTGCACCAGTTACGACAATATGTAGAGCAAGGAGTTATCAAGAGGGATCAATTTAAGGTAAGTTATCACAGTATATCAATGTAAGGTAAATTATCATGAGAACAGATTTTTTTTAAAAAAAGTGTCTATATTGTTCTACTGCATTAAAACTTATTATTCACAGTGAAAAGTCTGTATTTTATAGATGGACACCTAAGTCAAACATTTCTTAAAAGCCCAAAAAGTACAAACAAACAAAAAAATAGAAACATGTTTGAATTACCAGTTCCTCAAGATGTTGCTGCTTTGATAAGTGAAGCATTCATATGCCCAGCCTTTCCTCTTCGATTTTCTGTGATCTGGTTTCCCAAGCTCTCACAAGAAATGTTCTTCGAATGTACCCTGCCCAAATTTCATATTATGTTATAGACGTTTCATATATGATAATGTATTTAGGCATTGAAATAATTCACCAAAGTTAGTGGTGTCAATTCAAAGTTTTGTCATTATAAGGGAAATAAATTTAATGAATAACACCACCTTTCCCCTCCTTGTTATTGTAAACATAGCATGACTGCACTGAACAGTATGATTCTTTGGAGAAATCATCATTACTATCATACATTTGATTGCACCTCACCACATCCCACATTTTTCTTTTAAATCACAGTACAATCTATATTTCACCAAGTTTGATTATACAACCTCCCCCGCATCCCCTACATTAATGTATTTATCCCCTAGTATTGTTTATGCTACATGTTTGTAAACTTATTAGGATGAAATTAAGATCTAACTCAAGAGTTCACAGATGAGTGTAGGATGGCCATTACCATTGGAAACTCAAATTGACCAGGAGTGGCCAGTAAAAGAAGTAAAACAAACGATACAAGGAGCAGAGGTTTGCAAATATCTTAGTGGGTAAAGCAAAGAGCAAACAGATGAAACGTGTTGGATATATTTTTAATAAATCATAGCCTCCCCCGTCCCATCCTGTCTTCGGCAGCCTAGCCAGTCATGGGGGGAATATCAATGGGTGCACATCTCCCGAAACAAATGGCTCATTCCCTATTTCATGAATAAGGTTTTAAATCGAAATTTTGTATGCTTATGTTTATCTCATGTGTTGCTCACTTGTCGCAGCCTTCAACTTTGTTGAGTGACGGGTTGTTTTCCCTATCCTTTGTTCTTTATATTGCCTAAAAGCCGTTTCCTTTTTCATTAGTACTTGTTAGATGAATAGTAACACTCAGGAGAGCAGTTATTCAATTCCTTGTTCAGCTTTCCATAGTTTCTTATAGTTTCACTAAACCATTCTACGCAAATGCCATGGCTGATTTTTCTTCTCATTCCTAGTAAGCAATCCTCTTTTGGCTCTGATGACATGCACACTGACAAACCGTCTTACTAAAACAAACCCTTCTAATGGAAATATAAGGATATTTTTTTCTCCAATACCCGATTTACTAGATGACCCATGCAAAAATTTCGCGAAAACAATGAATAGTAAGGTTGGGGGTTTGTAATAGAATGAAAGATGACCACCTCATTTGTTTCAATTGTTTTGTGTAATAGGTACGTAATAAAGTCAATGCCAGTGAACCAGTTTATTAATATCTCTGTGTTGTGTGCTACTACTGTCTAGTGGCTTGGCTCTGAACTGTCTCATACGTGCGACATTCACAGTTATTATTTTTGCCCTTGAAGATTCAAATTCCAAAAAATCCTTTCTTAAGATAAGATGTGACCAAAGCAAAGATCTTAATCTTTAATATGGTAACTCAATTATCTATTTCAGTTAGATATCAAGGAAGATAAGTGGCTCATAATTTTAAAAAAATACATTATGGAAATGATAATTTTCCCCTTGAAGGGTCTGTAAAATATCTTGTTTCATTAGTAAAACAATCCTTTAATTACTATGTGAAATTTAACTCGTCTAAGAAAAGGTATCAAGATTTCGATTCTTTATCTTTTAAATATTAACCTGGTTGCAATGATTGAATGGGGGGAGTATCCACGATTAATTCATTTATTAGAGTTTTTGGGTAATAAATTGGTGGTGGAATTTGGTCACAATTAACACATGTGTAAATAGACTGTTATCACCACACACTTTTAGAAGCACATTTTGATAGTAAAACACTGACCACCAATCGAAAATCTTCGGAAGTAAACATACATAATTTCTGATAGATTTTTATTCCGAAGACTGCAAGCTCTTACGAGAGAAAAGTTCAAATTGAAACAGGTTTAGGCCGCAATTAACACTGTTATTTATCACAACAATCACGGCTCCTCAAAATCACACTAAAAGTTCTTCTAGCCTATAACTCGACAGTTCTATAGCTTCTGGTTAACACAACAATGTGAAGACGACAGCCAAAGTTTAGTTTCCTATCGCGGAAGCATGAAAATTGTATCCATTGACCCAGTTTGTCTTCTAACACCCACTGAAACATTACTTCGACAGTCAAAGTTATCCTGCGACTACTTATTTCTGCAAGATTAGTACAACAACATAAGAATTAATTAATTAAACTGATACTCCATACATATCACAGATATACACAGATACATTTTGACAAAACTACTCATTACTATGTGAAATAAAAGGTCGCTAGCCTACTGTATTATGACATCTTGAATTGCAAAAAATTACTTTTTTAAAATATGAATTGATCAATGCAGAGACCTCCCTAAACTAGTACCTCATTTCTCAATTTTGGTTAGATATCAAAGGAGATTAATAGCTCATGACAAATAATTTTTTGCCCTTTATTAGTCGAATTCTGAAAAATTCCTTTCTTAAGATATGATGTGACCAAAGCAAAGATCTTAATCTTTAATATGATAACTCCACCTCCAATAAAACCCCCCCACCAAACCCAGCACTTATTATCACTACTATTTATATTGCATATATTTTATTTTTCCTACTTACAGTTTTTCAAAATATGATTTATATTTATATTATCGCTCAGTTATTATGTTGATTTCCCATTTTTAATGTTAATCAGTTTCAACGATTATCTATATCGGTTAGATATCAAAGGTGATAAAAGGCATTGTAACACAAAAATGCATTGTAGAAATATTGAAGCTTTTTGCACTTCAAGGGTCAAATTGCGAAAAATCCTGTCTTGTATGATGTCACCATAGCAAAGATCTAAATCTGTAAAATGATACTTCATTTAATGATTTCAGTTAGGTATCCAGGAAAATAAACAGCTTGTGACACAGAAAACAGCATTTTAGAAATATTGACATTTTTGCCCTCTAAAGGCCAGAATTAAAAAAAAAAAAATCTTTAAAGTATGATGTGAGCAAAGCGAATACCTTAATCGTTAATATGATATCTCATTTATCTGTTTCTGTTAGGATATGAAGAAAGATAAATGGCTCATGACACAAAAATGCGTTGTAGAAATATTGAGACTTTTGTCCTTAAAGGGTCAAATTCTGAGAAATTCCTTTCTTAAAATATGATTTGACCAAAGCGAAGACCTTAGTTTCTAAAATAATACTTATTGATAGATTTTGGTTAGATATTAATAGAGATAAATAGCGTGTAACAAAAAAATACATTATTGAAATAATTATAATTTTGCCCTTTATGGGTCTAATTCCGAAATATTCCTGTCTTAACATGTGATGTGACCATGACAGAGACCTTAAGCATTAAAATGATACCTTATTTATCTATATTGGTTAGATATCAAGGGAGATAAATAAGCCATGACACAAAAACTTGTTGCAGAACTATTGATACTTTTGCCCTCTAAGGGTTGAATTATGAAAAAATTCCTGTCTTAATATATGATTTCACTAAATCAAAGATCTTAATCTTCAAAATGATACTTCATTAATGATTTCAGTTAGGTATCCATGGAGATAAATGGCTCGTAGCACAAAAAAAACAGAACTTTAGAAATATTGACATTATTGCCCTTTAATGGCCGAATTTAAAAAAAATTAATTGATTAAAATATGATATGATCAAAACTGATATCTTAATCTATAAAATGATACCACATTTACAGATTTCAGTTAGGTATGAAGGGAGATAATGGCTTGTGACCAAAAAAAAAACCTTACTGAAATAATATATGTGATACCTGTTCATAAAGTGCTTAAGCTTACTTGGATGTTATATCATCTGCCCTATCTGACAGAATTTATTAGTAGAGTTTGTTTGAGACTACACGTGTTTGTAAAATCAATACAACCACAACCTCCTCTGAACTGTGTAGATGGAAGCTGGCCTAGCAGATTATCCTAGACACCAGATATCCTCCAGGCCTCAATCTCCAACAAATTCCCCCCCCCCCCTCCCCCACCAGACCCAGCACTTGTTATCACTACTATTTATATTGCTTATATTTTATTTTTCCTACTTACAGTTTTTCAAAATATGATTTATATTTATATCGTCACCCACTTATTATGTTGATCTTGCACTTTCAATGTCAGTTTAAATTATTATCGATTTAGTTATTTGCACTTCTCTCTCTTCTATACTACCATCTGTGCTGGCCAGGTCATTCAACCTCCATTCACTAGACGACCATCATCGTGTGCACGTTTGGCTCTGCCTGTTGTCTCACTTTTATCAAGAATCAGGCTAACCACCGAAATATTGCGCGTTTCTTGTGTTTGTTCTTTTTTATGTTCGTTCCTAGCCTCCTTCATCTGTGGTAAGTGTTGAGTCATATTTTCCTGTCCTTCAATAAATATATATATATATATATATATATATATATATGTGATGAAATTTGTAGATCTATCCTCTCTGAAGCTTGTCTTGTCTTTTTGTTTTTGTGATTTTGATTTTAGATTGTGTATGTGGCTCCTATGAAAGCACTGGCTGCTGAGATGACTCAAAACTTCGGGCGTCGACTTGGTTGTCTGGGAATATCTGTGCGTGAACTTACAGGGGATATGCAGCTAACAAAGACAGAAATGTTGCAGACACAGATGGTGGTCACCACTCCTGAGAAATGGGATGTTATAACCAGAAAAGCAACAGGTAATGTATATACTATGTATGTTCTTTTTTTATTTAGTTTTTTAAAATGTTGCAGGATCTCATGTTTGGAGCAGTTGAAGGAAGTATTGTCTAATTTTTTCCTTTCAATGGGTAATCCAATTTATTTTGTTATTTCATTCTGTTTTATTCTGTTTGTTGTTTAACTAATTCTAACACCTGCACTTTAATTAGTTAATCTTTTTCATTTATGCAGTCTTTTGAAGAAAGAAAATTTTGTACTTGCAACAAAATCTTCTCAGGTGTCCAACCGGATGGTGGTGTAAAAACACGATATTTCGACAACTGACTCTGCTGTCTTCATCATGTATCTTGTAGTTGTTCTCAGCTGACTGTCTCTGCCTCGACTGGCTTGACCACCCATCAAACCTCCTTTATACCTTCAGCTGGTAGGCCCGCTCGCTCTGGTTGGTCAAGAACGTTGGCCATCCAGGCGGGAAGGAGCAAGTGGCGCCAGTGGTGGCCGCAGTGGGCCACGTATAAAACCAATGCTCTCGACCAACCAGAGTGAGCAGGCCTACCAGCTGAAGGTATAAAGGAGGTTCGATGGGTGGCCAAGCCAGTCGAGGCAGAGACATTCAGCTGAGAACAACTACAAGATACCTGATGAAGACAGCAGAGTCAGCTGTCGAAACGTCGTGTTTTTACACCACCATCCGGCTGGACACCTGAGAAGATTTTGTTGCATTGATACGCCGGGAAAGTCTCCACTCACACAACAATTGTGTACTTGACTGCACTTCAGAATTAAAACTTCTTTAAGTATTACATACAGTAAAACACAAATTATAATGGTTTAACAATCATTACTTTTCATTAACAGAGCAGGATAATTGTTTTCTGTTGCATTATTCGGCCCAACAATTCACAGGTACTAATATAAAATTCAATTTACTGATAACACAAATAAAAATAATTATTTTTTATAAATATAAAGTTTGGTGCACAGCATTTTGAAATTTGTCACCATTTCTTAGTGTCTGTTGATCCATTAACTCCTGTTATCCAACTTCTTTAATCACTGGGTAACATTACCACTTCAGTTGCATACAATGTACATTTTCATAACAGTTTTTAAATCTTAACTGCACATAAAGAAGTTTCACTCCAAAAAACCATTTCTGTTGCCAGTAGCTTTCATATCATGAGTTAATAGAGTGAACCGTGGTTCACGCAATCTATTTTTCTGATATCCTTGTTAATTTGGAGCAATTAATTTGTTCTCAGCTAAGAATTTCATAATATAGCAACCTATCATATACTCAAATATTCCAATGCAGAAAGATGTAAAAGGAATTGGAGTATCCTGAATGATTTTACACTCGGAAGGTACATTTTCCTTGTGTAATTATTTACAGGATATGTCAGTGAGAAATGATCCGATTTCTGTTACATACTATGAAAATCTTGTGGCACCAGTATCTTCTATGATGAAAGAATTTTTAAATTTGGTAGTAAGGATGTTTGACTTGTCATGTCTTAAAATAATCTAAAATCCATTTTGTATCAGTGATTGAATACTGTTGGAATTAAATGGACTGTTTTTATGTATGATCAAAATTTCTTTGTTTTACAACGATGCTTCTGGAAAGCATTTTTTTTTTGCGGGGGGTGGTAGGAGGAAATTTTTAAATGTTTAACTTTTAACATTTTTTACTTGTATGGTTAACTCTTTTAGGTTTCTATGCTTCTGTTGTTCCTAGTTCTTTTTGCATGTGCATGTATCATATTCTACTTTTCCAGCAATCTTTTTACATGTCACATGTTCTGCAATGGATCTTTTCCTTTTGTAATTACATGCTTTGATATGCAAAAGAAAATAACAGGACTGAAAATATAAAACTTTTTATTTTTGAACTTTAAAAATCATACCAAAAAAATACTCTAACATACATTCCTTGTTTATCCCTACCCCTCTTTATAAAAATTTCATTTGTTGGAAGCAGTTCTGTTGGTCATTATTTGATAGGCTCCAGCACTTTATCTTCACTGTATCAATAGATACAAAATCAATTTCTTTCTATGCACTCTTCGCTTTTGGGTACAATAAAAATTCCTATAAAAAATTGAACAACAGTTTGACTTTGGGCACCCAGTCAGTGTGAACTCTACCATGCATGTTAAAAAATGTCCTAATTGCTTTGAATTTTGATTTTCTCATCTGCATTTTCTTTTGCCTTGGCAACATTTGATTTCAGGTTAAACAGCCATAATTATATGTTATTACCCTTTCTCAAAAAAAGTAGGGCTAGAATCATTGTTTTTCAGTGTGTCAGAGCTTGATTTTGATCGATGGAAAGAATTGTTGGCACCAACTATGAACACACTTTGTTCGTGTTAAAAATATCGTGTAAAATTTTCCATACACTTTCCTTGTCAATTTTTGTTAACTCAATGACAGCTCTAGCACTCGGTCATCGATTTACTCTAATCGTGTTGCAGACTTTTTCAATCTTGTCATCTGTTTTTCAGTTTTTGGACACCCAACATGGAGATAATCTGTGATGATGTCTTCTCTACTATCTTTTAATCATTTTGCCTGCATGAAAATTTGAGTTTGTAGTAAGCAATCATCAGCATACACTTCTTGCAGCAGCATTTTTCCAGTACAAAGTAAATACATAATACAAATTAAACAAGCATTGCAGCCAAACCAGAAACTGCAAAGTCATTAAAATGTCAGAATAGGTAGAGGGCTATTCTAACTCAGTGCCCTGTCATTGACACGTCTGTCAATACCTTTCCGTGTTATGCGTATGGAACATTGTCACATCTCTTCATTGGTCAGTCTCCTTATTTTAAAAGCGCAGTCCTTATTGTCTAGATATATTCTAAAGAATCCTTCATATTGTTTTTATCTATAAACAATCCTTTTTTGTTGTTGTTTTTGTCGTTGTCATTGTTGTCTATTGATTTGGCTTTATGAGCGCTCATTCCTGCAATCATTGAGTTTGTCATATTTAAAACAATGAACATCCAAAATGTTTCCGTTACCATTATGACGCCATGTTGGTTCAGTGCCCAGCTGTTCAAGATGATAAACAGAGGATATATTTGAGAATAACTTCAGAAGGTGTTTTATCCCTACTACAAGTTATGTGGGCGTAATTAACCGAGTTGATTTATATAGAAGGCATAAGTCACCTTCCAGTATTATTGCACAGTCCAGAAATCAAATCACATTGGCAACATTTTATAATGGCACCTGGTGGATGGTAGATGGAGCCTGTCATCACATTTTGATCTTAGCTTCTCTGGTTTCCAAATTGAATTAATTTCTGTATCATTATGTAAAAAAAATTTACTAACAGTTACAGATACATCACCTCCAGATGATTGAAATTTATCCTTTTAGAAAATGTTCATGCTATTATTAAAAATTTCAGCTCAACTTAATACCAGCTTAAGTAAGATTTCTATTTCAGTTTTGATATCTGCTTTTCTAGCAATAATAATGATTTCTAGTTCTTCTAGCCTTTGGTGTTCCAGTGTAATTAAACATGTATGATATAAACTGCTCCTGTCAAATATTTACCTGCTGTTTGCAAGACTATGTTATAGACAGTTTGGTCACTTCTATTTGACATATCTGACTTTTATGACTCTGATGTTTAATGTACCAGTAACTGCGAAATTGAGTATGCAATGGAAGATCACAGATATTTGAAATAATGGTGATTATTAAAGAGGTTTATTTAATTTTAAAGGAAATGCAAATCAGTATTAATCTGAAATTGCTACAGTTATTTTCACCTGCTTTTAGTAATTCATAAATCTTAAAATTGGCATTCATATCATACTTAAATTGTTCCAGAAGCCATTGTATGTTCTTCATTTGTTACTGGCAGTGATGAAAAATTACTTTGTCAGTGATTTATTGATGAGAGGATGCTGCAGCATATAAGAGTTAAATACAGGGAGATGTGTGTTGATACATATTATGTCACTTTTGTAGGAGCTGTTGCTTTGACAGTGATTTATTGATGAGAGGATGCTGCAGCATATAAGAGTTAAATACAGGGAGATGTGTGTTGATACATATTATGTCACTTTTGTAGGAGATGTTGCTTTGACAAATCTGGTGAAGCTGTTAATAATTGATGAAGTACATCTGCTGCATGGTGACAGAGGTCCAGTCATTGAGGCTCTAGTTGCAAGGACACTTCGACAGGTTAAGTATTATTTTAGCACCACTGACCTTGTTCTTGTTGATTGATGCAAGAAATCATTTTATGGAATTAAATGCCTAATTTTCTGAAATATAAATACTGAAATTGTCTCACTGTATAGTATATTAACAACAAGCCTGGGTTGTGATCTGTAATATTAGTGCCTGGTTTACTGGATGATAACTGGTCCAGGCATCCAGATTTTCCTTTTTAATTTTTTTCCAATATTATTTTAGATAATTGCTAAGACAGCTGTTTCATTTCTTTCTTTTCTTAATGATCTCATCCTTCTATATCCATAGAACACTAACAATAGTAAATTTCTCATGTGGTTGTAAAATAGATTACTTTTTATAATGATGATATAGATTTGCAAGTATAAAACAGATTTATATAAGCACTTAACTGCAATTGTACTGTACCTAAACTAATCCCTGAACCGAGCCATCAACATAACATTAAATAGGTCATTAACTTCTGCCCTGGTGATAATAAAATAGGTTTTCTTTGAATTTTGTAAAGTAACTGCTTAAACCTATTCAAACTTGTATGTTAAATTAAAATTTGATAGGTAATATAGTTAATAATAAATTATTCTCAGTTGATTCTTGCAAAAAAAAAAAAAAAAAAAAAAAAAAAAAAAAAAAAAAAAAAAAAAAAAAAAATCAAGATAATGAAATGAAAAAAGTAAAAATTTCAAGCAAGGCCTCTCATCAAGTAGGAGAATGATTGTAGGACCAAGGTGTGAAAGGTTTTGACCTGAAGTGGAGGTTAGATGCAATACAGGTAGGATTAGAAGTGAATGAAATGGAAACTTTGCAGTATTGATTGAGTTGAGAGATTTCAGGAAATAATAATAATCAGCTGAAAAACCAGTTATGTTCCACTAAAGAGAAGAGTGAAATTCCAAGAATTTTAGGTTTAAGTTCTCAACAGAACTCGGTTAGATAAGAAAAAAATTTAAGATATCATAAAGTCCCTCAAAAATAATGAAGGATCAATGTTGGCAGAAATTCCTAAATATGCCAGTGATATTGAGGAACAACTTGAATCGGCATGCACAAGTGATCCCAAATACATGGAAGGGCTATATGAAGAGTCACGCGGGGAAAGGGTTAGGTTAGGTTGGCTGAAAAGGATAATTGAGATCCTGTCCTTCTGGGCATCAATGAATGAAACATTAAAAAAATATATCTTTTACTCCTGAAACAGATGTAAGTTTCTTAGAGGGCTTATCACTCCTGTTTGTTGGTTCCAAAATTCCTTTTGAATGGTTTAAGGAAGCAAATAGATCAGTAACTACAGTGGTATCATTGAGGATTGGTGAAAGTATAATCAGTTGCAGTACAAATCTTCACCATCAAATTCATAAGTAAGCAGAAGATAAGGAACCAGTCATGATATTTGTGTATTTCATATGGGTTTGAGTCGACAGACAAGGATATCTTGACAAAAAATGTTAAAAGAATTTGGAACAGATAACAAGACTTTGGTTTTGATAAATAAAACAACTAAAATTTAACTGATCACAAGCTATATTTTTTATGAAAACTATTAAAACTTTTTTAAAGTTTGGGGTCAGATGAGAAATTGCTTGTTTCAAATTTCAAAGTGCATATCTCTTCCACCCCCCACCCCCATTTTCCTGTAATTTTGCTGTGTTTGTTCATTGTGGAAACTAAAGTGGCAACACATTACCATTGTAAAAAAAAAATATATTGTATATATTACAAATGTGGCAAAAATTATACACTTTTTGTGAAAGAACTGCATTCCCCTCCCCCCATATTGTGTATCAAGTAAGATAACAGTTTTCAGATTATTTAAGAAATTCAAAGAAGGCAGGTTGGTTATATTTCAAGTGACTTGTGAGTCTTTTCATTGCATTCAGCTAACAAAAAGCATTCATCCTGTAGTTTAAAGTGTCATTGAGAAAATGGAAATGTCAGTTCAGTGCATGCATAACTGAATCTTTTGAGATGCTGTCTGTAAAGAGTTCTAATGAAAGTCTTGATTATCCTTAACTCGTAATGTGAGATTCCAACAGATGGTAAGACTTATCACTGCACTTGAAACAGTTGGCTCATCAAGAAACAATTTCCCGGCTTTTCCTTCTTGATAAATGGCAAGATTTATATGCCATCAGTAACATGCAATAATAAGTACTCCTACAGTCCCTCCACCCCACTCTTACCTTAAGAGCAAGACCCATTTTGTGGTTGGTGAAATTGAACCAAATGTTTATGCAGTAATTTTGTTGAATGGTTCACTGGGGTGTATACAAAGTATTGGTAGCAATTTGTTTAACAATCTTAGGCATGTGCACACCTCCCGAACCACATGACTCATTATCTTTATCATGAAGAAGTGTCTAAGAACGGAATATTGTGTATTTTTGTGTTCGTAATATATATTCTTCTCTCGTTGCTACCTTCAACTGTGGTGAGTGATGAGTTCATTTTCCCTTTCCTTGTAATTTATATTATAATTAACTTTTATTCAGTTGTAGTTAATAGAGATTTTAACTGCTTTGTCAACAGGTAGAATCGTCACAAAACATGATAAGAATTGTTGGTCTTTCAGCAACACTTCCAAATTATTTGGATGTGGCAAGGTTTCTCAGAGTCAATCCTCACAAAGGACTTTTTTACTTTGATACCCGCTTTCGGCCAGTTCCTCTTGGGATGACTTTTATAGGTGTAAAGGCAGTAAAACCATTGGAACAGATGACTGAAATGGACAATGTGTGTTATGACAAGGTGGCTAATATGGTAGAGAAAGGACACCAGGTATGTTTTATTTTATTATCATTTTTTCTTTACTTTCAGTTTTATACTTTCACTGCTGTCCAAGCGCAATACGTCATACTTATAGCTACATATATACTGTTGACATTAGCAGGTTGGTGATGGGCAGACACAAATTCGTAGATTTATTCCCATCCAAACATCGTCTAATGCGCCTACAGAAGTTTTCACTTTAACAATTTCATTTAAAGTTATCATTGACAGAAAAATATGATATACGCAGGGTGGGAGTTAAGGATAAACTGTTGTTGTTGGTTTTATATATATATATATATATATATATATATATATATATTGAACATTGGATAGGATAAAAAACCACCGCTTACCAAAGAAGGGGATTCCAGCGGCGTTGGTACACAAAAAAAACACGAACACACAAAGAATAAAATTTTCGAGCATGGCTCTTCCTCAGTAGAAGTGAGATGGCTGCACGCGAGCGCTGCTGGCAGCCAACTGCGTGAGCCACAATTTCGGTGGCTCATGGTGGGGGAAATACATCATGGCAGGAAGTGAGGGAGGCGGTAGAAGAGTACAGGCCGGAAAACGGAGATGAATGGCAAGTATAAAGCAAAACTGTACAAGGTCCTGACACGGAAGGGTAGTATACCTCAGTTAATCAAGTAATGGACACAAGTGGGGGGGGGGGGGGGAAATTAGTTAAAACTAAAATTTGAAATCACAATCTATAAAGATAGGCTCTGGTGAGCGGTGGTTCTGTGAGGGAAGGTGGAAGTGAGGGGGATGGGTGGAAGGAAAATTGGTGCTATCTTAAATTTAGACCTGGAGATTGTCTGGTCCCCAGTTGGTACTGATAGGCCAGTTCCCACCTTCTAATTTCTGAAATACTGCTTTCATCTGGGAGGACTCTGATGGCGCGGACCGAGAAACAGGTATTAAAATCGTTGGTGCCATGTATAGTGGCATGATGAGATACAGGGTGGTCAGGGTTCTTGGTATGTACTGATTGTCGGTGTCCATTCATTCTGATGGATAGTGGATTGGTTGTGAGTCCGATGTAGGAGGCTGGGCAATGGTTACAAGTGAGTTGGTATATGAGGTGGGAGGATGTACAAGTGGCAAATCCTGTGATGGGAAAGCTTTCCCCAGTTACGGGGTTGGTAAAGGTGGTGGAAGGCGGGTGCATACTGCATAATTTGCAACGGGATCTGTTGCAAGGAAATGAACCTTGAGGCTGTCTTGCAGGCTGGGGGACCCCGTGCTTATGTACCAAGAGTTGGTTGAGGTTTGGAGGTCTGCTGTAGCAGGCTCTGGGTGGGTGAGGGAGGATTTTAGGAAGGAGGTTTCTCATCTCAGGGCAGGCTCGAAGGAAGTCGTAACCTTGTCTCAAGACTCGGTTAACGGATTCCAAGCCTGGGAAGTAACGGGTGATCAAAACAGGGCTATGGTGGGTTTTAGAGGATTGTGGATTGTTGATAGGTTGTGATGTGGCACGAGAAACCTGTTTGTGAACTAAAATTGGCGGGTAATTGCGGGAAATCAGGGCTTCAGAGATATTGCTGGCATATTGTTGAAGGGCTTGTTGATTGGAACAAATGTGACTGCCTCGGAGGGAACGTTTGATGTGATGAGGGTGGCAGCTGTCATAATGAAGGTACTGTTGTAGGTTGGTGGGTTTGATATGGACAGCTGTGTGTATATAGCCATTTGTGAGGGTCGACATCCAGGAAAGTGGCCTGTGTATGGGAGTAAGTCCATGTAAATTTCAAATATATATATGGCAGAGGGATGGGGGTAATGGTGGATTATAAAATGGACAGCTAAACACAGGGAGGTGTATTTATTCCAGTATATTTTTGTTATTTTTTTATTCATTATTATTACCCAACAATAAGTAACTGACAGGTGGTTGTGAATCTTACACTACTGCTTTCTTAGCTTGATGAATGTTTCCTGTTGAAAAGACATTTTCATCATTCTTCATCAGTTTTTTATCTCATTGACAGTGAAAAGTAATTAATTAACAACCATAACTAGGGCCTTTATGTTACACTGTAAACCAACTTATATTTTCTTTTGTTAGGTAATGGTGTTTGTACATGCACGTAATGCAACAGTGAGGTTGGCAAATGTGTTGAAGACACTGGCAGCACAGCGTGGCCATCTGAAGATTTTCGAACCTCCAGAGTCGGGTGCAACAGGCCAGGCAAGGAATGCACTTGGCCGTAGCCGCAACAAGCAACTTGGTGAACTCTTTGCAGCAGGGTTCTCAGTTCACCATGCTGGCATGCTACGTGAGGATAGGTGAGTGATAATTTTGAAATTAACCATAGTATGTATGCAATATCATCTTGTTACCTACAGAAATATGTGGATCTGCATCATAGCAATTTTGAATGTTGGAATATAGAGACATGGTACAAATTTAATCATAAGAACAAAAATGTGTTGAAAATAGTTAGCTTTTGCTATGGTAATACAAAACTAAAAATAGTGAATGTTTTCTTCTCACATCACTTTCTCTTTTACTTAAGCTATGATTTGTCTGCTCAATATACCTTTGTCTTCTTTTTCCTCAGCAGAACAACTATTTTGTAATATTTTTCTAAGCTGTGAGATAACCCAGTTTGAAAAAAAAAAAAGTGTGCTGTTTTAATTTGTGTCAGTTTACCAGTAGATATTGTTATATATAAAAAAAAACTTTATTTTTCCTTAGAATTAAAGTAGTTTGGTAGAAAAATAGTTCCAGCTTAGAAAGGACATGTTAGGTTATACAAATTAATTTCCAGTATTTCATTCCTCCAGGTACAAAATAAATTTATTTTAAAGTGTGCCATATTTCTACCTACATGTCTTAAGCAAAAGAAGAAGTGGTGATTCAAAAATATGAATAAGGAAAGAGGATGGAACAATTACTAAGCACATATGATGGTTCTGTAGCTATTTGGTCACCTTTATCATTGTCTCTGCTTGTCTAGAGTGCTGCTAACACAGATAAAAAAAATAAAAAAAAAACTATTCCAATTTGCATAAATCATTCTTGTTGTAGAACGCATGCTAGTCAACAGGTAACAGGCTACCAACATAAAACCAAGCATGGTGGGTGACTGGTTAGCACTCTGGACTTTCATTCAGGAGGACGGCGGTTTGAATCCCCATCCGGGCATCCAGATTTTGGTTTTCCATGGTTTCCCCAAATCACTCCAGGTGAATGCCGGGATGCTTCCTTGAAAAGGCCATGGCCAAATTCCTTCCTGTTAATTGTCCCCAGTCCCATCCCGCCTCTAATGACCTTGACGCCAATGAGGCGTAAAGCCATAAGGAAAAAAACCAACATAAATCATTCTATTCCTACACAGCATACACTAACACCTCAGTTGACAGAAGTCTGTTTCCCACCCACATTTTCAATCTCCCCAACCCAAGCTCTTTACCATCAACCCCAAAAGCTGCTGTCCGACTTTCAGTTCAACCACAGCAGTAAGAGAGAGATCTGTAACACAGCAAAAAGGTGTACTTAATGCTAAAACTAATGTTATTGCCACAATTTGAATCCACTAGGCACTGACATGAGATGCATTTTGTCTGACTGTTATGTTGTTAACAAAACTACATAACTGAATAGCACAATTTGTGTACATTAATTCAAAAATTATATTAGATGCTTGAATTATGATTACATTTAGAATGTAAGGTATCTGTTAAATTTTTAAACTGCGTAACAAAATTTTATTCTCAGAACCCTGAGTTAGATTGGATAATATTGTATTTCATTTCTATGGTCTGTTTCTATGTTTATTTGAGCTAGAAAACAGGTTTTTATAGTTTTCAAGATAGTATTTTTAATTTCAACATTCTTCAGCATTTGCCAGGAATAGGATTGCGAAAGTTCGTATCTAAATTATTTATTTTCGGTTAAAACATTAAAGTTACAAAATTTTGTATGAAAACTAAATTTAACGCTTACTTCAAGATCTAGTTATTTTTAAAATTTCAGAGCGATTGAATTATTTTTGTCATCAAGGTCAAAAGTTCTATGATGAAATCTTTGACATGCGATTTGATATCAGATGAGCCCGCCAGAAGCTACCCATGTGAATGAGGAAAAGAATCCTTTCGCACGGTTCGTGAGAGAGCAGAGTCGCCAGGAATCTTCTAGAAGGTGGGGAGCACGATGTGATATAGACTCGTGCATTCAGTTAGTCGCGCTCAGTCGTCCAGGAACCGTGCGCGCAACCACATGTAGCTTAGTAGGCCTGAAAGTTTTATATTAAGCACTACGGTGCAAAAGTTTTATTTTGGCATAACGTAGGTTCGCAAATTTAGGTTTTACTACAATGCAGTTTTGAAATAGCATTACTCCAAATGGGGCCTCGGGATTTCTTAAGTGTCGGTCACTGGCTAACCAAGTGCCATAACAGAAGCATGTGATGAACGTTTCCATACTTACTTATTTACAAGTGATAATCAATTATACTTTGAACTATGGGGTGTGGTCTGGCTCGAACGGTTAATCAAATCTGCAAACTTTTATTCTATAACTTTGTCTGATTGCTTGTTCAGTTTTTGACTTTTGGATAAAGGAAACAAAGAAACTGCCGCGAGGCACTGAAAATAAGATAGGATAGGGAAAATAAAGAGTTACCCGTCACTTACCACAGATAAAGGCAGGAGGGCGAGACACATAAAAACACAAAAAAACAAACGAATTCTATGACTAAAGTCGAAATATTGTGCAATTCGTTTGTTTTTGTGTTTTTACATGTCTCGCCCTCCTGCCTTCATCTGTGGTAAGTGACGGGTAACTGTTTATTTTCCCTATCCTATCTTATTTTCAGTTTTTGACTTTGTAAGATTTGAAGAATAGAGGGATTTTAATGGCAATGAACTCGTGAACATCATTTAACTTTCACCTTTCCTTAGCTTTTGGTTTAAATAAGCTATGTGGTGACCTGGTTATTATTATTAACATCCAAGGCTACGCACGGTCAGAGCTAAGATTCAAGCTTTATGCAGAACCCCACTGCAAGCTTTTGTTTCTTACAAAAACCACAGTGAAAGTTACAAAACATTATGATCTTACAATGAAGAAGACTAGTTAGACTAGAAAGTTGATACAGAAGTGCTAATTGGACACCATATTGATATTGTAATATTTAACATAGTTAAATTAATTCTATGAAATCCATGTTATTCACTTTCCTCAGGTAGTAATTGCTGTACATTGACATTGTTATGAGAGATTGTATACCGGAAGAACCTAAATGAGAATTCATAGAATAACAGAATAAGATTAAATCAAAATGCCAAAATTAAATCATTAATGTGTTCAAATAACTTAACTGATGGACAGTGGAAATAGTTTACATTCAAATGGTAGTTTGTTAGCAGACGACATAAAGGTATATAATAGGATCAAAACAGGAGAAAACTGTAAACAGCTGCAGGGTGAGCTGAAGAGAATATCTAACAGTGCAGGTCAGCATGGAATGCCATGAAGAGTCAGCTTATTACGGAGATAAAAAGATGAATGTAGATTATGGTTTTAGGGTTGGGACAGGATTGCTTGAAGCATAAATAAACACTTGCTAATATACTCAGCTGGACAGGACACATTGGGCAGATGGTAGGGAAAGGTTACAAAATCCTTTATTTACTGGAGAATGTGACAAAGAAGGAGGGAACAGGGTCGCAAAATTTTGATTAAACCATTTCCTGACAACTATGGAGGTGTAGTTTGGGACCCAGTTTTGAATATAATGTGAAATAATGATGTTGAAGGGCTTGCAAAAGAGAGCAGATAGATTTGTTTATGGAAATTATTGCATTACCCAATCAATAACCAATATGTTGAATTAGATAGTTTGGAAGTTATTGGAAGAACGGAGGAGCATAGAAGAGTGGGAAAATTTTCTTTTTTATGTGAAGGTTTCAAGGATTGGAACAAATTACCAAGGGAAGCAATTAATCATGTACTAAAAACAATGAAAGAATTTAAAATTACAAGTTGCAAATGGCAAAAGCAGATGGTTTGGGGGAAGTTGCACTAAAAGTATACAAGATGATGATAATAATAATGAACCATAATAATTATAAGAAGAAGAAAGAGAGATATAGACTACTAAGGAAATTGCCACAGAAGTATTTGCTCCATCATAATTAAATTAAATGCAGTAGACAAATTAACTTCAGGGGATCAATTTACATTAAGACACACTGACATTTTGAATTGTTTCAATACTTTGTTTATATTTCTGATTTTGAAAAAAAAGGTAAACTACTTTTGTTCTCTTTCATGTTTAATTAGCAACTTTTACTGCACCTTATACCCTACTTTACATACTTTCACTGTAATCAGTTTTATTCATGGCCATTGCAGTGTCATAAGATAGAATATTCCAATGTATATTTGTATCATACATTCCAAAGATTATACTGAAGCTTCTTGTTCCACACGAGTACAAATTTGTCCTCATACCATTAGTTAATGACAAATATCAAATGTTTACTTCTGCTCTTTCATTGGGTGTAGTGTATGTTGTAATATTGTGTTTGAGAAATAGTTATAATGTAGTAATTATGTTTTCTGAGGTAAAGTTTATTTTATTTTAAATTCTTTTTTATGCTCACTGATTATACTTTTGTCCTTTGTGTTTTCATTTAGGTCATTAGTTGAGAAGTACTTTGCAGCTGGTCTTATAAAAGTACTTGTTTGTACCTCAACTTTAGCATGGGGTGTAAATTTGCCTGCTCATGCTGTTGTCATTAGGGTAAGTTCATGAAAATAATTATTTAATTCTGTACTTTAAAAATATTTGAACAAAACATTTAGAAGTGCATAAAAAAATTTGCTAAAATCCGGATCATATCGCCTAGGTAGAGGGTTCAGTGTTAATCAGCACATTTCATAACTGTGCTAATAATAAATGTCTTGCCAATATGTTATGATTGCAATATGTTCACCCTTTCTGTGATAGCCTTTAAATTCTGATCCTTCCCATTTCTCCACATCTATGCACAATCCAAGGTCTTTCTACCATCTCCTTCTCTCTCTCTTTCTACTTATCCACAGAAAACAACAGTAAGAAACTATTATCCATAAAGAAATTATTTTATGGTCATTATCTTTAACATGCTTTTAATTTTATAATGATATGCCAGATTTCATGGGATCTCAGGATGCAAATGTGCAGATAGCACACGAACTGTGTCAGACATGATTCTTATGACTTCCGAAGCAGTCTTTGTAAATGATTTTATAGCTGACCGAATTGTGAAACTGTTTAAGTGGATGGAGGTGCGAATCATGTATAAAGCTCACTGCAAACTTGGCCAGTCATTAACCAGGGTAATAGACAGATTACACCCACACCAGCTTACGGGTGTTTATGAAATCCCCTGCAGCTGTGGCAGTATATACATCAGTGAGACTTAAAGAACATATCCGCCACTACAAATATAACAACAGCGACAAATCTGCCATCGTTTCCATGCTATTAACACTGGGCATGAAATAAAATTTCAAGACACGAGGCTACTGTGGAGAGAAGATCAGTGGTGGCCTCGACGTGTGAGAAAGGCATCAGAAATCTTAAGGAATTCCAACAACATCAACGAAGATAGGGGCCTTTTCCTCTGCGATACTTGGCAACTGTTGCTATGTGAACATAAATATAAACAGTATCTCTGAAGAAGGCTGGAGTATAACAGCCGAAAGCTTAGATAATCCGATAAATGACCTGGCATAGCCCGTAAAGCTATAAATCATGTGTCAAACATATGTAAGTGTGCATAATGTGCTGTCAGCTGGCCCATTATGGTGCACAAATTAGTTGATTATGCCAGTCATAGCAGACAGCTGTGGGGGCACTGGATGTTTTGATCCCACTATCCCCTCTGTCCAGGCTGGTCTCATTTGTGATCATTTTGAATGTGCAGTCAGCCATTTTTTGACCTTGGAAGGCTCATGCCATGTTTTTTATTAAATACTTTAGTGCATTAGAGACTCTGAGAGTGATGTAAAGTGAATCGTAAGTTAAGAGATAGGGCAGAATTTCCTTATGAGTATTTGATGCAGTTAAACTTCATGAATTAGAGAAATACCTTGATTCTAGCCAAAAACTTATTCAGCTCAGTAGCTTATTGAACTGGTCTGGAACAGAGAGGTGGAAAGAGCTTTCTCCTCTTTATTTGCATCTTTCCTTATTATCAACTTGATGACATAGGAATTTCCTGTTAATAAAAAAGGAACAAAATGAATTTACTCAAGTCATTCATTTGGCAAAACCTGTGGCATAAATTTTGAAGAGAAAGAGTGACCTTTGGTGAAATTGAGTGTTTGGTATCTGGTACAGAGGCTATTTGTGAAAAGCAATGGAAAAAAAAACACCCTTGTCACACACACACTATAGCACATGAGTTGTTTGACAATCTGTTTGTCTCCTTTAATGGTTAGTATGTGTAAATGGCTGTCCAATGGAATTAACTGAATTTAAAGTCTGAAAGATAGTTTGTGCCCGGCATGATTGAATGATAGGCATGTGGAATAGCATTTTGAAACTGCTAGCAAATATTACATCTGTTGAATGAATGAGAGCCGCAACAGGTTAATAAGTGTATCCATGTAAACAGACAAATGGCATTGTGTGAACTGACCGTCACAATGAGGGTTGAACTAGAGATTTGTCTGAAGTCCATGCAGCAGCAGTTTTCACTGAAGGGATATGACAGTAAAAGAATGAATCGGGTACCTTTACTCATAGCATACTGTGGGTGTCTGTGAATCAGAAGGGCTTGTATTCACATGCATTGCATTCTAGATTGGCAGGAAGAAGTTAGCTTTGCTCACATTTTCAGATGGCAGGCATTAAGAGCCAAATTTGTACGTATCACTAATCCCTAGAGGCTGTGGAGCTAATTTCAATGCACTGGAGATGTTGCTGTTGGTTCTGTAATCATATGTAGCATGTTAACCTTAGACTACTTCTGGCCAAAATGAGCTGTACATCATTATGCACAGCTGCTTAGACCCAAAAAACAATTAGAAGTTCTGAAGAATCAGATTGTGTGCATTTGGTTTCAAGGGGATTTTGGGCAATTTCAGCAAATGATTTGTCCACCTATACCACCAAACATGAACATCGTGGAGAATATGGTGAACCATTACTGCACAGAGTCCACAATCTTATACAACTAAACAATGTCTTTGAGTCCGAAGACAATATAAATCTATTCTTCTCAGTTCTCTTCTATCTTTAGCTACTTGGTGATTGTTCTGCTGCAGCCATGTAAACATTGTACTTACTATATTACAATTATGTGCCACGATGGAATAGTCACAATACTAAGGTTCGTGAAAAATGACGACCTGTTCGTTGACTCTCATTACACATATATCTAATTATTTTTCTGGATAATATCGTAGTTAAATTGAGGATTTATGTCATAAAAGAGAGGATGGTTGGTTTGAAATAATGTGGAGCCAGAATATATATAATGGAAGATAAATTTTCAGTTTATTGTGGAAAGTTACATAATATAACAAATATATCGTATCCATACCTGCCAAACTTCTACAATTTTTTTTTTTTTTTTTGTGGAAAGGTGCTGTATTTTACGGATGAACTCTGTTATTTTATGAAATAACTCTGTTATTTTATGAAATTCCAAACCAAAATTCAATTGTCTAGGTGGGATATTGCAGTTTTTATGGACAGTTGTGTTAGGTTTCTGATTTCTTTTATGACTGTAAATGATCTTTTATGTTCATTGAAGCTTCTTTCATTTGACTATAAGATCATCCCAAACTACTTTGTATTTTAATGTAGTCAATAATTAATTTATTCTATTTCTGAAATTCAATTCAACAGTCATTTGAATATGGTTTTCTTTCACTTCCGGGTAGTCTCATGTTCGATGTATTATTGCTTGGTAATTTTTGTAGAATGTGAAACTCTGATGCAACCTTGAATAACTCTAAGAAACAGTATTAACAAATATTTAAGGAAGCATATAGCTTTGTTCACATCTGCAGACACTGTACGTGTCAGACACATATCAGCACAGACAAAAAAAAAATATGATTGCATACACTTTCTATAGGCGTATTCACATCTGCCGCACGTGAGTGGAGCGTGTCCATACAAACATGTGCCGGCACTGGCCAGCATTGTAGGAAAGAATGTTTTGTCTGTGCCAGCATGTCTCTTTGCATATCTGTGGGTGTCTGCGCAGCTATTATGAACGCAGCCTATATTCCTCAGAATAAAACTAATTTTATTATGTAGGTAAGAATATCTAAAACCAAATTTTGTACCAAAGCTAAACAATTTTAATGTTACTGCAAGTTTTAATATTAATTAGGAAAAAAACTTGGCTCAAAGATAAAGATTCCTTGAACTTCGTAACTCGTTTAGTTATCACTGGTGTAATTTTGGCTACAGTGGTTTCAAACTCATATCTACTCATCCTAAAATATTTATAAAAAAAATCCTCATCATTTACAAGCCTCTTGTATAATCTGCAGACTTTAACAATTTTTTTAATTCATGGGATGCACATCAAACATTTTTAACAGTTTTCTCTGCTGCTCTTTCACACAAGCCAGTTCTTCTTCTTCTAATAAAATTGGTATCATGGCTATTGATTCTATTGAAAAAATTCGAAATATTGAGAAGTACATTTGTGTGTGCATTTACTAGTTGGTCTGATGGTGTCTGGGTGTATTGCTGTATAGATGTGAAAACTTATATCTGTGCCGTGTCTGACATGTTACGTGCTGGACATGCTATGTGCTGGTATATGTGACCAGGCTTATATTGTAGAAATTACAATTTATTAATTTTTACATTTTTATTTCATTTTCTATACAAGTCATTATTCTTGTGATTTATTTCCTTGTGGGGCATATCATTCCCACTGAAATTGTTCATTTCTCTTCCACCACCTCCAGTGTGCCATAACATTCAAATACCTCCATTGTTGTATCTGTGTTGACCACTATCATCTATGTGAGCTCCATCTACTTTAATGAGGGCATTGCCCAAAATATTGTGCTTAACGCCTCTGCTGCATTTCTCCCTTCATATCTATGGTGAGTGTTGGGTTCATTTATCTTCCATTTCTATATTGATATTGACATATGGCACTTTTCCCACTCCATTTCTATTGACTTGTTTATAATCTGTATGCTGCATGGCAATTTGTTCTGAGCCATTAAATATGTCTACGAGTCTACTAAAACAACACTAATTGAAGTCTGTCTGACTGAAGTAGTGAACTGATCAGTTAATATTGATATGCCATATTCATTGTTTGGTTAATGTTGTAGTGCTTTTACCAAAATCAGTTTGTTAGGCTCTTGGAAAGTTGCTTGGTTTTGTATGTACTATTGTAATATATTGTATTTTGATTATTATTATTTTTTTGCAGGGAACAGAAATATACGATGCAAAGCATGGTTCATTTGTTGATCTTGGCATCCTGGATGTGTTGCAAATATTTGGGCGAGCTGGTCGTCCACAGTTTGACAAGTCTGGCCATGGAACTATTATTACATCACATGACAAACTGGGACATTACCTGTCATTACTTACCAATCAGTTTCCAATTGAAAGTAACTTCATTAACTGCCTTGCTGACAATCTCAATGCTGAGGTCAGCTTTAGTGTCTTTCAAATTTTATTTTAGTTTATGTGTTTTTAACTGAGATATCTAAATGTTTTATGTGTGGTAATGTTGTTAAAAAAATAAATTTGATCTGTTTGCTCATAAAGCAGAAGCACTGTTCATGTATGAAATAATCTATAATAATGCTACACTTTTATGTCCATTTGTGTTCTGTTGCAGAGCATAACTTTTTTACCACTTTAAATAATCCTTCCTGCTCTAGACTTCATGAACTCTGTTGTATCTTAAAATTACAAATTAGTACTCCTATTTCTAATAATAGCCAAATTAAGATGAGAAATGTGCAAGATATACTACTTTGATCCTGACAGGATAGTGAATGATATTGAATTTTGTACTGGAGAAACTTGACACCCTCATTCTAATATTTTAATTGAATTCTTTTAATTTTAAATGGTCAAATTAATAAACACATGTCTGAAATAAAAAGAAGCACCTGCTTTTGTTTGTCTGGGGTTATTATTTTTCAATTATTATGAAACTAATAATATTAAGAATATTTCAGTTTGTCATGGTGATTGTTTTGTACAAAATGTATAATAATTTTTTCAGAGTTATTCGTTACTAAGTATTCCTAAAATTTAAATTATTTGAAATTTTCTTCATATTGAATTTCCACTTTTCTTTTCAGATTGTTCTTGGAACGATTTCAAATGTTGCTGAGGCAGTACAGTGGCTAAGTTACACTTACTTATATGTCCGTATGCGACTCAACCCTCAGGTGTATGGGATTAATTATCAGGATGTAGTTGTGAGTTCACCAACTCTTATATTTACATCTACTTTGTGATAGAAAGCAGAAAAGGCAAAGTACCTTTGAACTTAATTTTAATTAATTTTAAAAATGAAATACTTGTAGGAAGTGTGTTATGGTTATCTTTGAATTTGTTGTGTGAGTTTTACTAGGTGTCAGACCAATCATTAATGATATGCTATTAAAAAATAGGATGATCCAACATTAGAAAGCTGGCGACTGAAGTTGATCACTGATGCAGCCAATGCACTTGACAAGGCCCATATGATACGCTATGATCATCGCACTGGGTCTCTTAGTGCCACAGGTTTGTGTGTTCTGGCAGTGTCGGCTTAAGGATAGCAATAATATAAATTTTTTTTATCATTATATTCTGTCTCTGCTGTATTGTATCTTCAAACAGTTATGGCTTTAATATGATTAAAAATTCTAATTTCTGCTGATGTTGTTGAAATTCATATTGTATTGTTTATCAACACAGCAAAAATAGATTTACCTTCTCACTTTCCCTCTTGGATTTTATTCTTGTATTTATTTATTTTGTCTAATAATTTTTACAGATCTGGGGCGGACTGCTAGTCATTTCTACATCAAATACGACACAGTAGAAATATTCAATGAACTCATGTCACCTGTTATGAATGAAGCTGATGTGCTGTCAATGATCTCCAAGTCTCAGGAGTTTGACCAGCTTAAGGTACAGTTACAGCAGTCTTTTAAATCTGGTCTACATTAAAAAAAAATACAGTATGTGCTGTTGTTTTATAAGTACGGACAGTGCTTTGTTTTGTACAGTCTACTTGATGTTTTCATCATTAGTTAGATGATATTGGCAGTATTTTCTGTTTCCCCTTATAATCTAGTCCTAATACTGGTTCAATCTCCAAACAGGTGGCATTTAAAGCCTCAATGTCAAGAGGATAAGAAGATACAACGGTTATTTTGTAAATAAGGTCAATTTTTGAATGAGCAGAAATTCTTTAAACATCATTCAAATATATTTATTTCCATGGTCTATATAATTTCATCAGCTTTTTAACACCTTATTTTTTTATTTTATTTTTCAAACATTTATGATACGTTTGAACATATTTTTGAATTTCAGCATCAAAGAAATCTGTCACCTGTTAAGAAGTCCAATGCATGACTGCAGTTGTTACTTCTTCATTGCTTTAAGTACTGAAACAAATGAAAATCACTTGTTGTAAGGTCTTTGCAATAAGGTGGATGACCAAGTTGTTTCCATCCAAAAGACCGTGTATATACAGAAACATGTGGTCCTACATTGCTATGGAGCAACGTCACACCAGACTATAAATGAATGCAATTTTTCTCGGCGTTGTGTAGTTATAAACATTTCTCGGGAAACAAACAGAGTAATATTATTATTGATGCACAATATTACTCAGTTTGTTTCCCAAGAAACGTTTATAAATTTTTAAAAAAATATCACACCAGACTGCTTGGTTTATATGGTATCTGGAGTTTTCTTAAGCTCACACAATATGCATCAGAATTAATAATTATACCTCTTGCCATAAAATTCTGTCCCAAAGGATCTTTCGAGCTGAGATTGTCTGTTTGGCTTTTACTTTGGTAGTCAAAGATTTGTCACCATTCCATTGACTGTGGCCTGGATCCAGAAGTTATGTGAGACATCCAAGTCTTATCTCCTTCCTGAAAGTATAAAACAATAAAGTATGTGACAGAACAGAAACATTTAATAAGAAAAACATATTTTTGTTCCCTGAGAGTAGACAAAAATCAATATATTAATTCTTAAAGAAAAGAAATGTAGGTTGCTATGGAGATCAGAAATCAATAGATAACTAGAGGCTAGCGACATAGAGACAGATCGGTTGCTTTTAAATCATTTCATTGCTGAAGAACCTTGCATCTTCGAATACTATAGAAGTCCGATGAAGTTCCTAGAGGAATACAAGTTGTGTATAATAAATGGAAAACTGTTGAAAACAAAAGGATTGAATTCTTTATATTTATACTCAGTTCATAAGATATCAGTTATGCGATAAGTAGAGTTCATTTTTTGTGATCATCAAAAAGCACCCATGGAACCCATGGACATAACAGTTTTTGATAATTCAGTTTTTCTGAAAGAATGATGTACAAAAATGACCTGGAAAATTAGTAACTGTGAAATCATGAATCGGCAGTCCTCTCAAATTTTGTTGACACAAACCAAGTCTTTAGAAATCAGAGAAGGTCGACCTGGGTGTGGTATATCATATACATTACGCCAACTGTCCTTGAATATTCTCTACCCCTTTCGAACTTTGCTATCTCTCATAGAATTACCACCATACATTTCATAAATCTGTCAGTGAATTTACACTGCTGACAAGATTCTTGCGCTTAAGAATCAAATAAACTACTACAACTCTAGTGCACAGACAAACAATATGGCTGGAAATGGCCTTAAACCGCACGCAAAGAATGCTGGGAGCAGATGCACATACACACTGCAGCGATCATGTCATTCTCACTCTCATTCACAGACATACCTTATTTAAAAAATAACCCTTGTCCTTTACAACCCCGTGAATACATACTAAAATACATTAGCTTCTGTCCCCATTCAGTTCAGTGAAAAGTTACTGATGGTGACCAACACTTTGAATACTCAGATTGCGTAGTGTTAAAGTTAGTGTAAGTACCAGCAGTGTGACTGTATCAGTACACTTATAATCTGTGTATCAAGTTTTCTTATTGTTGATTTCACTCCAAAGGTAGAGTCCATGCAACACAGTGAGCCACACAAGCCATCAAGAGTTGACCTCCTGAAATACCAAGATGGCCCTAGCTGTCTCTTAGAGGATGGCCTCTCTAGAACACACTGAAGTTCCTGCTATGAATGATGTAGCTTGTTGTCAAGAGATACCTTCCAGCAGTCTAGTGTTGTAAAAATAAAACTTCCAGCTTTATTGTTCCCCCTATAATTTGCTCCAGAATTAGCCTCCATTCTTTCACAAGTTGTAATTGTGTAATCTTTTTCTCCTAACTAAAACCTTTGATTATGCTCAGCATATTTACTTTCTAGAAATTTATTCTTTCATTTTAGAAATCTGTCCACACTTCAGTCATGCTCCAGTTAAATTCATGAACCACCATGCTCCATAGAAGAAAGCCAGGGTGTGGAAGCGTCTTTAGCAAACAAAATCCTAAGAAGTCAGTTTCTCCAAATGGCTGAAAGATATTGATTGGTATTACATGCATTAAAATTAACGTGATCTGATTCTTTCAACCAATATTGTATTAAGTAACCTCTAAATAAGTTGAAGTGGAGTTGTCATTTTGACTAATACACTCAACCGACCAATATTAATTAACCGAATTCTATCCTCCCATGGATAGTTATGTTGTTAGATCTCCTACAAGGCAGCAAAATTATCTAATGATCATCTATCCAAAATACAAGAGATGTGGACATACATCAAATACACTAACTGCCACATTTAAAGGGGTTTAATCACTGTAATGACACATGCTGACTTGCAATGATACCTAAGGAATATTTATCACCAACTGAATAGGTCTTTCATTGTTGGGACTGAACAAATGGAAAGGAGCAAGTGCAATAATTCTGTTGATTAGTTGTTTACTTATTATGATTAGAGATCTGAATTTTTACCTATGCTTTATACTGTAAAGTATTAGTGGTGAAGGGACATTGAGTTATTACTGAATGTTAATGCAGGCAAGACCCAATATTCTGAATTAAGTTTAGTTTTTTTGAACCTTCATCTGAAGTTGAGTTTGTGGTAGTTGTGTTTCATCACAGAAAAACCATGACTATTTTGAGAGAATCTTTGTTTTCTTTTAAATTGCAGATCATAATAATAATGAATGTAATATAGTCTCCTTTGAACTTCTGTTTTCAGAAAACTTTTATACTTGAATTAAAGATTTATTGTTTTATAGAAATGTTAAAAAGTGAGAGGTTGGTAATCTCTTAATACAGTAAATGCCATCCTAGGAATGAAGAATTTAGGAGACTTTCGAAATACTGGATGTTATCTGAATTACTGATGTTACTTCTATAAATTTTTCTCAGACTGGTAGAATTGTCATCATTGGTGTTAGATGTAAAAATAAGTTTTCTTAATTTGCTAAATGAGACTTAACATTCTTTCATGTTTATTTAGTAAAAAAGATGCCCTTTCAATTTTAAAGCTCGATACAATATTTTGCTTGTGTTCAGGTCCGAGATGATGAGCTGGAGGAACTTGACCAACTCGTAGATATGAATTGTGAACTTCCAGTGGCAGGGGGCAGTGAAAATGTCTATGGTAAAGTAAATATACTGCTTCAGACATTCCTCTCCCGTGGTCGTCTGAACTCATTCTCATTAATGTCAGACCAGTCTTATATCATGCAGGTAACTTCTCTGTTTCTGTGTGTGTGTTTTAAGTGTAACTGTAGATAGCTCTCATATGTAATACAGTTCATGATTTTGGTTATTTTAGGTGTAAAGTTATGGAGGATGTGTAAGAGTATTGATTGCTACATTGTTTTCATAGTGAACAACATTAATGAAAGTGAATCTTATCTCCAAAGTTCAAATTGGTCACAGACAGACCTTTAATGTCTCTAACTTTGAAACATTCCTTATTCTTATTTCCACCTATTTTATTTTAGCTTTGTTTGCTCCGGCTTTAAAGTTATAGCAGAATAGTAAGAGTTTGGTGCACTCAATTGGCCCACCTTCAGTTCTTCATTGTTACGATTTACTGCAAGATATTTGCTTGTAACAGTCACCACATTTGTACTGGAGGAAATAATGGAAAGATTCACTTGATTTAATAAGCTACAAAATAAGAAAAATTAAATTTTTAGTGTATTTTTAGATTTAATAACTTCACTGCTAGAGTTCCCCAGCCACCACCATATATTTAAAAATTCTTTTTTGACCACAGATTTAATTAAAAATCAGTGCCTCTTAGCAGAAAGATTACAAGATCTATGAAATAGGCACCAGTTCACACCCATCAGTTGAACAAAGCATGTTCTCAACAATTGCATAACTTGTTCAAGCTATTAAAATCGACTATAAATCCAAAATAAGCAAATAACCCCTAAAAATTTGTCTGAAATTTACCTCCTTACTTTACAAACAATTTCAGTTGCTTTTATGACATTTTAATTAAATTTTGCCACAACTCACAAATCAAACTGATGTAGGCCTGCTCCAAAAAATTTCTATGCGAACTGGTGTTCTACCTATATTAACACTTTTCTCTCTTCTATGTCATTATTTTCCTATACTTGTCAACAGAAATTCCCTAAAACTAAACCATCCCAAAACAATTTTATCTAAAATTATTTCTTCAACTTTCTGAAACTATGCAAATGACACAAAATAATTCTGTTTCATTTCCTGCCTTTACTAATCTCTTGTCCAATGTTTATTTAATAACTAATACTTCACTCATTTACACAGAACTACACAATTTAAATTAATCAGATGGTGCAGTTATCTTTCATTCTTGCTGTTTGCCTGTATTCTTATCTTGGCATTAAAGCTGCAATACAAACCATCATTTAAAACTTCATCCCATGAAATTCTTGAAATTTTCAAAAGTCAGAAGTTATCCTCAAATATATGCAACTTTAGGATTTTGACTGACCTAACCTTTCATGTTTTCTTTTCCAAAAAAAAATATTTACTAATAACTGCCACATCACAGAGTTTGATGAATAATAGACTTAAATTCTCTCCTTGGTTGGATTTATCTTGTTTTATAGCTTTATTTCCTTTTCCATTAATGTTGCTGTATTTTATTGGAGAAGTTTTTGGATGCTGGTTATCTCAACACTGATATTCTAAACCCATTTGTAATGATAGCCATCTATAATGCAATACGATTTTGTGCAAACCAAGTGTGCCATGTTTTATGTTTTGCATTATATCAGAGACTTTTACTATAAAAGATTATGTATTTGTTCAGCATCTCTTAACATATTTCCTGCTATTCCCTTGGGGTGAATGTTATGTTTGAGAATACCTAGTTCCAGAAACAGTGTGCAGTACTGTTTGGAGTGATTGATCCATTTCTATGATGTGCATTTTCTTAATATTAAGTATTAAATCACTACCTTAAATAATTGCTAACAATTCACTATACTAAATGGTGATGTAGGTGATACTACCTGATACATTATTGAATTAATAACAGGTGTATCTTAAGATGATAAAAATAATACAGGAAAAGGAAGTTAACCCATCAAAAAGCAAAGTTGAAGGCAGCGATAAGAGAAAATACATAAGGCAGACACACAAGTACAATATTTCAGTATTAACATTCTTCATGTAGTAGAGGAATGAGCCATTTGGTTCCAATTTTGTGTTTTGTGTGTGCGCACACAAAGTTACCCAATGAACAAAAAAAAAAGTCATTCTGTGTGCACACATCTCCAGAACCAAATGCCTCCTTTCTCTACTATATGAAGATGGTTAATACAGAAATATTGTATTTGTGTGTCCGCCTTGTGTTTTTTCTCTTAGCGCAGCCATCAACTTTGGTATGTGATGAGTTAATTTCTCTTTCCTTTATTATTTGTATCGCACACAAGCCGCTTTCTTTTTTCTTAGTTTCATTAAGCTGATAAAGGCCATTTTAGAATCTATCGTCACTTAAAATGTGATAGGAACTAAAATAAAAATGTCTGCTATAAATATTTATTTGAAACTTCTATTACAAAAACAGGACAACAGTGCTTCTTATTAGAGATTTAATTTATATTAGCCTTATGTGTGACCATTTTTCTTACAGAATGCTGTGAGAATCTTGCGTGCCCTTTTTGAGATTCAGCTACGCAAGAATAATGCTGTAATGGCAGGTCGCTTCCTTGTGCTGGCTCAAATGTTTGAGCAACAGCAGTGGAATTTTCAGAGCCCAATGAGGCAGTTTCGCATTCTGGGTCATGATATCATCCACAAGATTGAAGAACGGAAGCTGACTGTGGAGAAACTGCGTGAAATGGATTCCAAAGATATCGGTCTGTGGCTTTTTCTTTGTAATAAAACTAAGAACTCTGTAAATTTGATCCTTAAACAAAGTTTTATAATTGGCAGGAAGCAGTGTAAAATGAAAGTTACAGATTATCTTATTTAGTCCTTTCTTTCATTCCTTAAGGACAGTGCAATTTTCAAGTAGATGCGGGGTTTTCTTTTGACCAGAGTAAGTCAGAGTTTGTATTTCTGCTGAATAGAATACAAAAATTGCTCATAATTATGTTGTTAGGAAATCATAAAATATTTATCACCTGACGTATTAAGGTTTTTTTGACATACTCCATATGATGTTTTTTATCAGCTAAAGATCAACCATGACCAAGACACCATCCATCTCAGCTGCTGTGATTGACAGTGTCTAGTCATTTCCACCTCAGAAATAAGTTTTTCATAATCATATTAATATGAAACAGAATAACAACAGTAGCTTTTATTTCAATTTCTAATTAATTCACTGTTAGAATAGCTTCGAGCATTATGAGTACTAAACAGAAAATTTATCATCATAAGCTCCTAATGCTATAATTTCCAGATCCTGTCCTCGATCGTAACACATTTCGCCAGAATCCTTCCCTTTCTTAAACCCTTAATTGTGTCGGCAAACGTGCCAAAAGTGAGACTGAAACTCCGTTTTTAAGACAAACCACATATGCTCTTGGATCCTACAATTTAAATAAATTCCTACCAAACATGTTTCAAATTCTGAAACATGCTAATCACAAAAATGTGTACTTTATTTATAAAATAACAAAAGGAAAAAAAAAAAAAAGAAATTGCTGTTTCTATACTGGCTACATATTTTGTTCCTTTTATCAAAGATGTATATTTGTAGCCAGAACAATGGTGCTCTAAAAATGGCCCATCTGATTTTCATCTAGTTTGCTTCACATAGCAATAACATATGTATTTGATTCATTATTTGCTTCATCAAAATCCCTCTACAGGTCACCAACAATGCTATAACAGATAGTGTGATGTTTCATGTACACTAATGATTCGTTTCAAATAGATGGAAATGCCTGTGTTGAAAGTAGGATTGTTACCCTATTTCTCCTCCCAACAACAATCATCTGAAACTGATTAATTTCTTTGGTTATAGTGGAGTGAAAGAACTACCATGAGGCGATATTTATGTGGAAACGAAAGATAAATTATTAGGGAAAACGAAGCGAGCCCATACACCAGGAGACGATTTGTACAGTTTTGTGGCACACTTTTTGAAAAAAACTACTGAACCTGTATATGTGAAACTGAGCATGCTAATTCAGAGTTAATTCTAGATGTGCCATTAATCATTATTTTTGAAGAAAAAAATTGCAATAATTTTTATTATTTTTATTCCTTCATGCTGACTAAGAGAGATCTTCAGTGTGGAAATCACTATCGTGGAATGAAATAGTATATCACCTCTGGTTTCTTGCCCTAAAGCAGTTCTGCCTAGCGTGCCTCTGTTTAAAAAAAAGAAAAAGGGGGGGGGGATTAATTCTGTTTAAATAACTTATATCTGTACAGAAGACCGTTTGTTAATAACATTGGTTTGGTCATGCGTGTTAGGGTGTTGTGTTCCTGAGCGGGGTGTCCTAAGTTCATTCCCACGACCCGCGAAATATTTTTTTTCTTTTCTGTTTGTATTTTTTTTATTGCCATTCGATCTTGTAGCATTACAGATTTGTTTTGAAACAAATTCTCCAAATTATTTATTTTCCTTTGGATAATGTTAATCTTAAAAACGTTGGAAACAAAAATTATGTGAACACCAGGAACATTTTATAAAGGTGTCCTTCACACATCTTCGAGGTCTTACACATGTTAGAGATGTCTGTTGGATCTTTGAACCCTGAAGATTCAGACATGCTACTGGATGAGCATTAACACTTTTCTCAACAGCCAATGACTAGATATTGGGTAGGTTAAGAAAAAAAGAGGAAATTTATATCCTGAAGACATAACTAATGAAGCGTTTCATCACTGCCTCCAGTTTTTCCTCTGCCATTGACCTTTCATTATGCTTTCCTTCAATCACCTGGGTTGTGACCTTCATGGAAGCAGCCAATTCCCAATATGGATGCACATAGAGTCTGGACATGGAGGATTGAACAGCTGACCCAAATAGAATGTCAGGAAGCCGATTGGCAACTTTATTGCTACTTACTCACTCTTTAGCAATGTTATGACATTGGGAAGAAGGTGAAACACTGGCTGGCTGATGTTTCCATACTGAAAAGCTCAGGAATGCTGTGAATTGCTCTTGTGGAATGACAACTGTCATTCTGCCATTCAGGGTCAAAGGCGAGCATTGCACCCAACACCCGACAACTAAGCAGTGTTCTGAATCGCAAGAGCTAGAGCAAGTAGTTAAAGAAAGCAAAACAACATCAAGGCAGAATTTCGTGAACCATTTTACATCATCATCAAAAGTATGGGAGACTATCCGCCATATATCTAAGAAGTACTCTAGATCATCTGTATCTTGGTTACTGGATTAGGGGTCCATAGTTTGTGATTAATGAAGCATCGCACAGCTCATGTCAGAATATGTCAAAGTTTTTTGCTGCCATCACTTCATCTGCCAGACTAAATCTCCAGGACAAGCTTTAAAGAATTACTGCCAAAAGGCATGTTTTAAGCTATGATTCATCAGACATAAGCTTACAGTAACCCATTCACATGTTGGGGAGCCTTAAACAGTGCAAAAGACATTGCCCGAGGACCTGACCTGACCCGACTCAGTACCAGATGCTGAGGCATCTTAGCAGAGATGCTAAAGATTACCTTCTAGGTATTTTTAATAGTATCTGGATTAAAGCATACTAATTCAATTCTTGGAAAGAAGTAGTGCTAACCCTTCTTTTAAAACTGGCAAAGGACAAAATATTACCTGGTAGTTGTGATAGCGTAGCCTTAACAAGTTGCATTGTTAATACAATAGAGCAGATGGTAAACTGCTGCCTTGTGTGCTGTCTGCCCCAAAATCTGTTGAGCCCCATTCAGTGAGGATTCAGGAATTTCCGTTCCTCCTTGGACACTCTGTTCTTGCTGGAAGCATCAATACAGGATGCAGATCTTGTGGGTGTTTTTTGTGTATACGAGTTGGTTGGTTGCTGGCACAACATTTTAAAACAGGTATATGAATGAAGATTTGAAGAAATCTCTCCTGCTTTTTACAATTGTTTTTGTCATAGTGTTGCTTCTGGTACAGAGTTTGTTGTGAAGCGTCAGATCTTTTTATCCAGGAAAATGGTGTTCCTCAGGTGTTAGTTTTAAGTGTGACCCTTTTTGCCATTGCTTTCAACAACATTTCTTCTGCAATAAGAACTCCTTTTCGTTTCTCCTTATTTGTCGAAGGCTTTGCTATTTTGTGTTTGTCAACTAGCCTGAGAGGTGCAGGGAAGCAATTGAAATTCAATGATACTGACTGGATTAATGGTCAATACAACATTACTTTTATTTTTCCATTGAGAAAACCCAGTGCGTACTTTTTAGTTGTAGTCGGGGACTTTTAGCATCACAGAATTGATACCTATGTTGGGCTGGGATTGTTTGACAGATAGACAACATTGTTTTCGTTTGAATTGATTGGAGAATATGTGAAATTCCTTGATTTGTGAGTGCAATGGAATACTTCTTCCACCAACCTATTTAGGTCCCAGTGACAGAAGAGATAAGATTAGAGAAATATGATGCCTTACTGGTGCTTTTATGTATTCTTCCTTTCCTTGGTCTATTCAGGACTGGAATACACAGAATTAGGATTGGTCCTTAGCACCTTCTGCCACCCACAATATTTGTGAATTGCAGAGTATGAATGTAGATGTAAATTAACCTAGCCTCACCTTAAGGAACACCATTTTAAGTTTAATTGAAAATGTTTGTTTTCTGGGTCTCATTTTTTACATAAGATTAAGTTGGCTGCCATGTCTTAGGGATGTGAAAGCCAGAGTTCTAAAGGCTCTGAATGTTATAAAGTATCTTTGTGGTAGGTCATGGGATGCAAACCGCTTTTGCTACTACAGTTTCGTGGAGTCTTTGTACTGTTGCAATTCGAGTATAGTTGTGTTGTGTATGGTTTGCTGCAGTACAAGTATCTCCAGATGTTGGACAGTTTCCACCATGCAGGAATTCTGCTCACTGCAGATGCTTATTGTACCAGCCCCATACCCAGCATTTGTGCTGAGGCTAGTGAGCCACCAGTTGTCATACATTCGCATCTTGCGATGCTTCACACAAATTGACTCAACACCTGGCAGTCCCATTTATGACACAGTTATGAATCCACCCTTTGAATGCCTCTTACACTAACAGACAGAGCTACCAGATCCTTCAGGTACCATACAAGGGCAATTTTAGAAAAATATGATTATGAGCTGACCACTATTCATCACCAGGGTTGGAGTAAATTTCATCCCTGGCTTTTGATAAGATCCAGAATAATTTTATATCTGTCATGGTACAGTTTTTTTAATGTTGTTTTAAATCAACGTCATGAATTTACCCTGGTATATGCAGATGGGACTAAGCAGGCTAAGAGAGTAAGTTGCTCCTCAGTGGTCCCTTGACTTACAATTACAAGCTGAATGACAGTTGCAGCGTACACAGTGTGGAGTGCTACACTTTATTAAAGTCGCTCCATCATATGAAAGTAAGTGCAATGTGGAACATGTCATATGCTATGTTTCTGTCAATTGCATTTAGGCACCGAGAAACATGTACCTAGCCGACCGTTTGTTCCTGAACATACAGTACATCTTCTGAGCCTTTCAATTTTGTTAGTCATGTGGGAATCAGGGGTAACTAGGTGTTAGACAAATCTGCCAAGTTATGAGGTCAAAATCTACTTTGCTCCAGTCTCAAAGTCATACCTCGCCTAGACAGCCAAAAGAATTGTCTTGGATGTATGGCAGAGGTAGCAGCTAGAAGTCAAGTGTAATAAGCTCCGACTGGTTAGATTGACCATTCAGCTGTGGAGAAGTTGCTACCAGTGGCAAGAAGGGAAATAGGTTCTTCCATCTAGGGCACTAAAACCATATAGAAACCACAAGTAGGACAGCCGGTAGTCTTTCTTGGAATTTGACCCTAAGCTCATTGTTCCTCCTTGATCCAGTATAGTGGGCTTTTACCATACATAGCCATATTGGTGTTCTTGTTACCACTTATAGCTTCAAATTTTTCATTTTTTTAATTGTCTCAATGGTATGCACTAGCAAAAATCAATTTGGAAAACTATCCCCAATAGATGAGTTTTTCTGTCTATTTATGCCGCTGGTTACTGATTTTTTTGTCAATACTTTTAAGATAAAATATGTTTAATAATAATATTTAACTGAATATATTATAATAATTATACAATAATTATAATGTAATAACAATATTTAGTTGAAAGTTATTTTGCTTAGTATCTTTGGTTTAATAAGATAAAGTTGTTTGAATTTTCTTTACAATGTTCATTAGACCTTAATACTGGTGTTAATTTTCAATGAAATATGTTAGGCTATGTTAATAGGAATTTAGGCATTTGTTTGATGCTCACAGTTATGAACACCTCAGTTTGGCCTAATTTAAAATTTTTTGTGAAATTTAATCTAAAAGACTAGTGAATATATCATATTTTATTTTTAAAAAAATTTTGTGTTTACTAACTGCAGTTATTTCAATTTCCTTTGGTGATGGAAATTAACTTCTTTAACATAGTATGTAAACAAATGTTTATTATATTGTAAGAAAAGGTAAAATTTACCCACCACTCACCAAAGTTGAAGAGACAAAAATAGCAGTTAAAAAAAAAATTAAAAAAAAAATGGCATTTCTTCATACTCCTTTATTTTTAGTTGCTCAAATTTTTATTATATTTATTTATTCGATCACACACATTGAGCCAGCCATACGGTCCACATGGACAAATATAATTTACTAGTTCCGGCATTGAACAATTTTGGAATTTTTTATGGTAACTTAACAGAACCTTGACCTTCACCATGTGCATGTGCAGTGAGCATTGCATGATTTGGATTTCACTGGCTGCCAAGTCCAGCCTAGACAGAGGTGAAATTTGTGCCAATGAAAAACTTTGTCACTTAGTTTTGAAGCCATATTAATCTGCTATTATCACATTGTATTAATGTGTGTTATATTTAATACTAAAATATGGAAGTAGATGGAAAATAAACCCATCACTCACCACAGATGAAGGCAGGATGGCCCTGATGAATCAACACTTTTGAATATTTCATATAAAAACTTAATCATACATAGAGTTGAGATCTTTGCTAAGGCTATCAGATGTGTGAATCGTGAATCATCATTGGTGAGTCTTGGTGTACACATTTGATCCCCTTGCCTTATGTCTCATCTCCATGCACGATTAAAGTTTCAGCTGAAATATTGCCAACAGTGTTTGTGTTTATGAATTTACTATGTCCCTTCTGCCTTTATCCTTGGTGACTTTCTCTATTTTTCCTTATTTTAATTCCTAACAGCATTTTCATGTCTTTATTACTTTATTTTTAAAGGATGCAGTCTGATTTATGATCTGTATTGTTGGCAGGTCTGCTGTTGCGTAATGCCAAGTCAGGTGGACTTGTAAAACGTTGTGCTGAGGAGTTTCCTTTGCTAGAGCTGTCATCTATCTTGCAGCCCATTACACGCACTGTGTTGCGCATACGATTGCAAATTGTTGCAGATTTCAGGTAAATGATTACTGGTAATCCAGGGGCACCCTATTTCACCCATTGCTTCATATTTCACTTTTTTGGAGAGTCCAAGATCCACCAGGTCACCAATCCAACCCAAGAGAGGGCTCATCTGTTGAAGTTTCCGTTGACCCCAACCAGTGTAGTGGAGTTTTACCGCTGCCATGAAAATTTGATACTAAATGTATGACCTTTTCATTCTTCCATTTCCAGTAACAAATATCTAGGTTTGTAAATTCATTGTCACAATCTCCTCTTTTTAGTTTTCCATCAGCAGATTGTTAGAAAGTCCCTTGCAGTAGGGTCTGATTTTCCCACAAACAAAAGTTGTTTCCGTTTTTTAATAATGAAACTGATGAAAAATAATGATAATACTAGATAATATCGTCATTGCTCAATTTTTTTCAGTCAATTCTAAGACCACTCTTTGACCTTATGAGTAATCTGAGAACATTCCAGTCATTTTTGCCTTGATAAATTATAAACTTCTAAGAGAAGAGCTTCAGTCAGAGTGTATTTAATAAAAATATCCATTTGAAAATATCTAAAACAATGATAAAACCAATTGTATACTTGCTAAACCTATTGACCAATAATCTGTATAAAACTACCCACAACTCCCTGACGGTACTTATAAGTCAACGTTGGTTTTTCTAGATTATTTAGTAAAGAAACTAGAAAAACATATTTTATAGGTAAAAAATATATGGTTAAATGTTCAAACTAAAAAAGTAATAACAGAAATTGACACTTACCAAGTAAATTATCATCTAAAAATTCATTGTAATGTAGCACTTGTTACTCTGGTCAGTACGCTGTCAAGCACCAACTTAGAAAATTAATTTCTCAGCAATTTCACGCAGAATTTAAAAATAAATGTTGTCATTGTCCGACCTAATCATACAACAATAGGTCAACAGGCTTAACAATGCAGTGGACACTGGTATTGTCGAATTATATGGTGGTAAATACAGTGGTACTTATAAGTACCGTCAGGGAGGAAAGGGTTAAAAGTGTTTAAACTTTGACAGTGTCTAGACTTATCTACTGGAAGTCCAATGGCAGTTTTGTGAGAAATTTAGAGTAATTAGTTTTAAAGTTTTATTTAATTCCGCGTGGTGATACAAAGCTCTGAAGTGAGGGGATTAACCCTAATGTTTGAAAATTTAGAGTGACAATCAACGACAATCTATCTTCAAAAACTTAATTACCAGACAAATGCTAAAACTTTTTACGAAAACCATTATATATTCAGAATCGTCTTAATTAGGGCTGTCTACTGATATAAATTTCAAATTAATATTCCTTTTAATTAAAAAGTTCATTATTTTCTCTTAATTAAAACCGCTAATTAAACTTTGACAAATTATCTAATTTTACTGCCAAAATATCGGAAACTATGCTGACTATAGCTGGTGATAAAAGTTCAGCTATCGCTTTACTCGATTTAAAGATATTATAAATCTTAGAATTTTACTTTTCTGATCGCGTGTTTCAAAACATGAACAAACCAGAATATCTCTTAAAATAAACGTTTCTCGATAGGATAAATACACTTTAAAATGATTTTTATGGCGAATTGTCCCTGTGGGAAAGATTACAGGAAAATTCCTTCAAGTTGACAATTACTCTTCTCAAAATTTCTAGGTCCAACATAAGCAACTTTACAATCGATCTATAGAACATTTTACTACTAGGGAAACTAGAATTTGCCAAAATTCTAAGGTGCTTACATGTTTTTATTTATTTTAATGAAGGCTTTACACTGTGTCAATGTAGTGGTCATTAGATGGGTGAGAAGACTTGGGGCAAGGAACAGGAAGGAATTCTGCCATGGCCTTCTGGAGGAACCACTCTGGCATTTGTCAGAAACATACAGTCCACAATCACAAACATCAAATTGTACTGGATCAGAACTTGGCCACTTCAATTGTATTTTCCGAGGCCTCTTACAGATCAGCTTCCGAGCAGGATGCTGGATACAACCGACAGTGAAGCATGTGCTGAACAGTCTGGTCTTCTCCACAGTCGCACTTGATGTTGTCGACCTCAAGGTAGCCCCATCTTGCTAAGCTGACTTTGTATCTGCCCACTCCTGATCTTAGCCTATTCAAAGACTTCCTTATCAACCATCCTTTGTCGTAGCCACGTGCCTAAGATTCTGAAAATCTTCCTCAGCCATGCGGAAGGGGAGCCATAGCTTCCAATAGTTGTAACCTGGCTTTCTCAGTTGTCATTTGTAAGGAACCAGACCGATACCGGGGTTACAGTATAGCCTTAGTGCCTTAACTTACGCTCTTGTAGACTCACTGTTCGATGAAAACTTACTGAATATTTTAATTTTTGGTTTGACCATGTAGCCAGGATGACT